>VZSC01002529.1:642111-658587 GCA_013398225.1 Steatornis caripensis
CATAATTAAAGTGACTCTTATTTCTATCATGTTCCCTATAACAGGCTTCATATCTACCATCCTCTCTGGATGAGCGAATAGTGCCTCGTGACTTGCTTGCGTTGTGTTATAGGACAGAAATGGAGTTCAGCTGTGGAATCTGGCCCAAAAAAGATAAATAGGGACCCAAGAAGACAAAATTATAATTCTAAAAGCAATTTTCTTCAAGGGATTCAGGACTTTTTTCCCAAATTCTTTCCTTAGTTTCCAACAGAAAATAAAATTCTAGACACTTTTTCAAAACGTTTAGTTGAAAACTCCATTCTCCACTGAAATATAATCCAGATGATAGAACTTTTTGACCCACCATATAAATAACTCGGGTATTTAAGACCCTTGTAAAAAGTCAAAAAGAAGCCTTTGAATGAAACTCTGCCTCATCAATGTGAAGGGGTTTGCTGTCAATGGTGTAAGTAGATTTTTACATTTGTAGGAAGGTTCCTCTTTTCAATCTCGGCAAATTCAATTGGTTCTTTTAAGAATCTAGTGAGCGTATTTTTTCAGCACTAAAGCAAATACAGCAACTTACGGTTCCGGTGTGTAGAGAGGATCTGAGCCATGTCGTATGTACTGAGTACAATGAAAAACTCTATATGCTAAGCCAGCTAAAAAATCTCGGGGTGACAGGTATCCAGCAACCGGTCTCACTGTGAAGCCAGACCTTTCTGAAGTGAAGGAGATAATAAAAGACCATATTATACATATCACTGTATCAGTTTCTGAGGACAGGTAATGCATGACATGGAGGATTTTGGCTGAAGATCACCGCACATGATTTTCACCTACTATGTAGGAGTACTATTTTGCATCGCAAGTGTATGTTCAGTGAAAACAGCTCGAGGTATCTCAAAGTTGGTTTCAATACCTTTGTCTAGAAAACATTATAAGGTACCTTAAGTGATGTTCTCAAATCAGAGAGTATCTGATTTTTATGTCTGGCCCCAAATGGGAGAGAAGTTTCCAAAACAGAAGATGACTTCTGCAAAATATTTTTAAAACTAACAGAACAGAATAGGATTAAACCAAATCTGTCTTTATTTTTACAGATGAAATACTGTTTTGTGACAGTAAAATACTGACTTTCACAGTTGAAGTCCTAATTTAAATATTTAACGAAGTGTTCCTTTGTCAGATTACTCCCAGTGGGGAATAACTGCAGATTCAGTGACTTTGAAAAGCATGTTTCTCTCTCAAATTCATTCTTTACTCTTTCCAAGTGTTTACAGGAGAATGTTCCAAGTTTTTGCTTCAACAGGAACTTCTATTGCTGTATTTAGTCTGAAAACATACTTCCGAAACAAGTGTGAAGTTTTGAGATTCTAGTTAGGGAGGAAGAACCTCTATACTTTGGTATCATTCCTTGGAGACCGTAATACAATATATGAGAGACCCAAAAGGACACAACCAAATTCAGAGAGTGATGAGTCAGTTATTAGTAAATGCAACTGTTCACAAACAAGAGTTATGGATGAAGCAGGGACTGAGGAAAGTAAGCCCTTCATTACAAATTTTGTATTTTTCTTAGCTAAAGATATTCCATACATATTTGAGACAAACAGCTGTTTAATTCCTCTCAACTTCATACCTGCAAATACATACATAAAACTGTCTTGACTCAACAAACTCTCTGCCACGGAGAACATCAAAAACAGAATGACGCTTTGTACTAAACCAAAGTCCACTGACAATGCTGGGAGTCTTTTCATTCAACGTGCTTTGTATTTCATACTAACAGAAAAGAGTGTTTTCATGAAACCTACTGACAAATCAAATATGATTCTTACCTTTAAGAAAAATAGAAACATCTTCCAACTGAGGCACATTATCCTCTCTGTATCCACAGTACTTGGTCAGCAGAGGAAAGTTTTTTAAATATTCACGACAAGCATGGGTGGGATAGAGTTTACTGAGTTCCCTAAATACCACTCCCCATGTTTTAATTTCTTCAGCTGTGTACTCCACTCTGGGAATGGGTTGACCACTGTAAAAAATAAAATAATGCAAAATAAATTTGAATACAACCAGATTCTAGACAGACTGTGGATAACAAAATTTCTGTGAGAAGTATTATTTAAATAAATAAAGGCAGCCAGAGACTATTTAAACTACTAAAAACTATTTTTAAATGACAGCTAGATGTTTTTTCTGAGAATTACTTCTTGATGTTATGCTAGACACATTATATTCATTTCTTAAGAACTGTATTTCTTATTATGCAATGAGATTATTTCTTAATCTTTGTTACGTATCATAGTAGAAAGACGGATTTCTTATAAGTCATGTTCCTATACCAGAGTAATATTTCTCCATTTATTGCCACTGATGCCTTTGCAAATGGTTAGCTGAAGAGCCTGATTCAATCTAACTTGCAGATTCAGTAAGACCATCAGCAGACTGCATGCTCTATGCGTTCTTTAAAATACGTAATATTCACACAGCATCATTACCTAGCATTGTACAAAGTGAAGACTAGGCAGTTACACAGATGTTCAGAAATGTGTGGATCCAATTAAAATACATATATTTATTGTTTAGACTGTTGCTTACATGTGTAGGTATGTTTGGAACCCCAAATCCATGGAGGACTACATCATGAGGAAGCTCACCTCAGAGCCAACAGCCTAGCCTAGGTGAAACTAAGCCTCTAAATACATTTTTTTTTTTTCTTCTGCACCGTTCCTATTCCTCCCTCGCCTTACATGCACGTACAGATATTCCAAAGCAGGAGCCTTCCAGGACACCTGCTAATCTGTCTCTGACATCTAAGATTTGCCTTGAGTGGTTACAGCTAATTCAAAACTCACTGGCAGTGTGAAGAGCTCCTTCCAATTTCTATCACCCTGTATTTAGCTGTAAGGAATTTCCCATGCCATGGTCATGAGCCACCATCTCATGTTATGAATCGCCCCTGGAAAATTTATAATCTTTCTCCGGATTTAATGTTCACAATCTATAGTACGCAATCTGTGCAATCTGCCTTCTGCTCAGGTATCCTCTTTTCCTGCACTGTAACAAAGTACAGGTTGGCAAAGGGATTCCCTTCCACCCCCCATCAGTCCCTATCACCCACTCCATTGCCACAGGGCTGGCAACGTGGGTGCTCCCAGCCCAGTGGTGCAGCTTCCCCAGTGTCGCAGAGAGCAGCCAAACAGGAGCATCAGGCATGGGGAATCCCACTGCAGCAGGAGAATCACAGCACTGGGCTTTTGCTGGGGTTTGGCTCTCCATCTTGGCTGTCGCCTGGTTCATAATCCTGTCTCCACTGTATGAGGTAACAAGCAATGAGCCCTCACGTCACATGCAATTGCTGCTACACAGTCTCTACATGCACAAGCGAAGAGCATCTACCCTACATTCATTTTGGCTGCCACCTCACCTATATTGAAAACTTACCATTTAATCTCCTTGCCTTTCACTATATCAAAGTATTTTGATCCAAGGCACTATGTCAGTCAAAAGCTACTTTGTACGAGGTACTCATACTTGTTAAGGACTCACAGAACATCCAATACATCCACTAGTTCCCCTTTAGCCACTGTTTTGCAGACATGACAAGAATTGCAACACATTTGGTCAAGCATTTCTCATCAACAGAAGCCGTGCTGGGTCTGTGTCCATTCTGTGGTCCGAGTCAGTCCTTCGGGTCTAGTATCTGTCTCACACTTAACACTTTATCAGCCTTAAGCTGCCTGTCAGCTCACGGAAAACATAACACAGCTATTCTAAATGGTACCATACACAACAGATAGAAGCAGGCTTCTACTCCATCCACTTGGGGTTGCCAAAATACTGTGCAACACTCATCGCTTTTCCTTAGGCCTGACCTCTACTACGGATACTGACAGTATGGGTCAGCACTGACCCAGCAGAGGAAGAAATGTGTGCACCAGTGGAAAAAGTCAGGTTTCTATTTAGCCTGTCACTAGAGAGGTATAAACACAATCAAGGATCTCAAGCTTGTTAACTGCTCACTAAAAGGTTTGTAACTTAGTTATTGTTTCAATTAATTCATTAGTACTGAAGTAAGGTTCACTGAACATTAATTCCTTAATAGGATTTATGCCTAGGACAGCTGATCTTATTTCCAGCTAATCATGATATTGCTTTCTTTATAGAGAGGATCAAGGCAGCCAGACTTGAGGGAGGACCTATGCCTTTCTCAGTCCGCTCTGCAAACCTCATTTTTCTCACCCTCTTACTTCAACAAGCAACACCCACCTTGCACTCAGACATTTCCATAAATCATGGGAATGGCCAGCCTGCACAGCCAGTTTTCTCGTGGCTGAGTAAGATGACTCTACAAGCTAACCTAGTCCGAATTTTTATTTCCCCTTATTAAAACAGGGTCTTTCCATTCTGCCACAGTCATGAGCTATCAACTCATATTATGAATTGCCTCTTAAACCTCGTATTTTTCCTCCAGATTTAATTTTCTCCACACTTTTGCAATCCCTAATCAGTCTCAAAGGACTAATTAGCAAGATTAACACATTTTCACTATCTTTAGGATAGAAGCTAAGCGAAGAAGGGAGGAAATTTTTTTTTTGGTCCATTTATTTCATACAGCCAATTTTCACAGCTGTGCTCTATCAACACGACTTCCCCTTTAACACCCAGCACCAGCAAATACCTGCTCCTCCAAGTTCACTGCTTTGTGGTTCTCTCTCTCTCTCTCCACTAGTGAGGCCTCTTTATGTTCAAGGAAAGCAGAGCATCTAGCACTACAGATCAGTAGCAATTCAAAAAGGAAATGCTGATTTGGGATTTTCAACTCAATTTTTGACAGAGCCAATTCCTTGCAGCCAATTCTTTGCAGCCAAATCTCTTAATTGTTTTCTTAAAGAAACAAGACTTTTTTTTTTTAACACTGGAAAATGAAAAGTAGAAACACATCAAGCCTCAGTAAATGATTAGGAAGGTCACTTACCTGGAAGACACTGACAGGTTCAAGATAATGCTCTGAATTTATCCCTGAGGGAAGCAGTCCTTAACATAGAGTTCTTCTTTTTGTATAAATAAGTAAATAGCCATTAGACCATAGAAAAGAGTGTGACGAGACTGCAACGTAAGTGTCAAGACATCTGTATTAATTCTGAGCTCCCCAGCATGGGCAGCAGAGAAAGCTTAGCTGTAGTAGCACGGAGTCCTCCTTGGCATACTGGGAGAGAGAGTGACTACAGCCCAATAGATACGGCACATCTCTGCGGTTAACATAACCACTGCAGCAGACCTGAGGAGTATGAACAAGATTTTGCCGCATCTTGGTTAACTGCCCTAACCACTGGCCTCCCAGCCATTTTGTGGTCCCTGGCTAAAAATATGTGAAGCATCTTGTTTCCCTTCTGCTAATAATAATAGGAAGAGTTTAAACTCTTTTAAAGGTTTGAAAAGATCAGTGGGATGAAGGAGTGCTTCTGAGCAGTTTTGCTAAAGTACAAGATCTGGTCCTCAAATAACCTCTGTTTTGGGTTGCTTGATTTTTGTAATGTGCCTGCAGAAATAGTTCTTGAGCCTTCAAAATCTGAAGAAGGAAAAGATTTTTCCTTTCCTTTATCCGTTTTTCGTGGAATATGTAGGACTATGTGATTTTTGTGAAAAGAAGTTTCTCACTGGTTCAGGGAGAGAAAAAAAAATCCTTGCAGCAGAAGACCAACCACTGCTTAGTGAGCCAGCAGCATGACCTTTACAGCACTTAGGCAACTGAGAGGGAGAAGGGGGGAAGATATTTCCAGCTACTTAGCAGCTGTGAAATGCATGGCACCACTGCTACCATCATGGGTAAACGGAGAACTATCTGACTTACTGAAAGACCTCTAGGAGCACACACAGCCTGCCCTCATCCACAGGTACCTGCTTGACATTTCACACTGCAATAAATGCTAGGCAAGAAGAACTAACTCCACAGCAAGCATTAAACTGAAAAAAAGATAATAAATCAATCAGCTGTAAATAAACAAGAAAAAAAGCTGTCTCAATTTACATTTGAAAGCTGGCTAAACTTAGGAACTTACCTGGTCAGTCTAGGAAGCTTCTCCACCAACCAGCACCCTGCCCCCAGTAGGCAGCAGCTCAGTGAGCTGGATGAATGTCACGAGCACCCAGCTAAACAAATGCCACCATGGGCAGAAAAAAGGGGAGCCCACACTAGCACTTACACATTTATTAGATTGGTAATAGCTTAACGACAGGAATGGGACAAAAGTAAAGGAGTAATGTAACCAGGATTACATGGTCACAAAGCAGAGTTAATCCTTCTATTCCCCCCAGCCTTCTGCAGCCTGTATACTAGCCTTATATTAAAAACAAAAAAACAGAACTGAAAAACCTTCAAAAATCCATTTTTGAATTGCTTCCTGATATGACGTGCTTTGTAGAAAGGGAGAAAAAAATGTTGTGTTTTATATGTTTATATGTGTATATATGTTGTGTTTAAACAACACAGGTAGAAATCTCAAAGGAGAAAAATGAAAAACCTGAAGAAGTGCAGTAAAATGGAAAAGAACATGAAATTAATATGTTCTTTCCCTTGAAAATGAGAGCTTAGGCCTGTTGCAAATAAAAATTAGAGTATGATTAGAATTAGTTGAATGCTTCTGTGACAAGAAGATTGCAACACATTAGGTATTTGTAGGTAGCACAGAAATTTTCCTATCTTCCAGGGATGGTAGCAAATTGAAAATACTGACTGACATAGAAAAAAAAAAAGAAAAAAAAAGAGAAAACATATGCAGTGTATTTGTGGTCAGACACCAGCTCCACCAACTACAGAGAAATCCACCAACTGAATTCTGAGAAGTTTGGAACTGTGTTGGCAAAACTGATAAATGGCATTTTGCAGTGTCCAGTATAGTAAGCACGTGAAAATAAAATAATAATTTTATGTCTTAGCGAGTTTATCCAACTACGTAAGGACACTAAATATGTACGATTCATGAGTGCATCGGTTTGTCATTAACTCATGCAAGCATTTGTAGAAGAGTTTCCTTAGTTCAAGCAGCTACGAATAAAATGCTGAAGAGGTACCGCTTACCTTTCCAATGCTTTACTTGCCTGTATCTATACCAAAAATGTAACGGGACTTCAAGCATCAAGCTGTCATTTATAGCCTACATTAAACTAGTCAAAGTTTAAAGGATGACTTTGTCTACTGTTGAAATTCATCCTATAGAATTAAGTAGAGCATGAATTCTAACTAGTCAGCAGCATGGGGAAGAATTATGCCAGTACTTACTATTTATAGCTCATGGCAACATCCACAAAGTACTTTCTTCTCTGTCGATAGACATTGTCTTTAAATCCCTTAAGCAAGGAAGAAGAGAGTAATTTACAATAAGGACAGAATTATAGCTGTAAGAATTATAAAATAAATCAGTAAAGTGTTTATTTAGTACCTAATTATATTGTACTTTGCTTAACACTATCTACTGGACTGCAGGAGAAGATAAGGATTTCTTCACTTTTTTTCCCCACCAAAGACCCACAGGAGTTTTTTCAAGACAGGTTTGTGCATAGGTACAGTCATTCATCCAAGATGTTGAAAAAGGGAAACTTTTTCCTTGTTATTTCATCTCACTTAGGCTTTCCTTAATCTGAATTAGAGATTTACACACAGGCACAAAGCAGAATAATTGACCTATCCTTAATACACCTTTCCTCGCTAGAAGAATCAAGTGCCCAGAGTTCATACGCAACTCATTTTGAAAATGCTGCTTCAGAAGTTGCCATCTTAACCAACGCACTAGAGACTGAGCCACCAGCCTGAAGCAGCAACTATGGATAAATATGCATATTGCTCCAACTTGAGTTAGAGAGGAAGGGATGGTGGGCTACAGAGGCTAGACCTTTTGCATATTAAGCACAAAAGAGCTGTATAACATATACACATCAGCCAGTTACAGCCCTTTCAGCTTTTCAAAACTAAAATAAGATCTCTTCTATACCTATAAACGGTGTAGACACTTCAGGGTTTGGACTACAAAAGGAGTTATCTGTTTTCAATGCAGAACTGCCAACCTCTTGAAGATGAAAAAGTGTAAAGAGTTATCTAGGTTCCCCAGACAGTAGCCAAGAAAGTGCATTTAAGTTTCCCCTAGTCAGAGCTGAAAAGTAAAATGCGTTTTTTCCTTACTGCTCACGTACACAAACAGAAATCACTGAAGCGAACGAAAATATAACGTTGTTTGATTTGAAATGTTTGTATGAGCTTCCAGAAAACTCCGAAGGCATTTTATTGCCCCATAACCAAAGCTGTGCTGCTGGGACAGAGTAAAGGAGGATGTCAAAGGACTGCAGAAAAGCTTCAAGCCTCCACCCCTATGCAGAAAAGTTTTTTGACTGGCAAAAAGTTGCTGTAATCTGGGGGAGTCTCCATGTCTGCTTAATACCCTTTCACAAAAGCATTCAGTTACTCAGCTGCAGACTGTTCAAGAGCCAAAAGGGGATGGAAGACAGCACAGGGGATTTAAAACCCCATCACGTGTAGTGAAACCGAGACTGAAACCATTAGCCAATATGGAGTGGGTTAGGGCTATGCTGCTGAAGTGGTGCTGTGCTGGTTCTGTAATAGGGTAATTCTCTCTGGTCCTCTGGCACCTACACGCCACTGCTAAGGAACAGGGCAGGCACCAGAAGTGGCCTTTGAGAGGCCAGTCACAGATTTCACAGGTTTTTTCCCCCATCTCTAATAACTAGCATGCTGCATAGGCTAACAAATGGTGTGTAAATTATGTTTATAAGAGTTCCCCCAAGTGTAAAATACATATTCATATAATGCAAATGTCTTTTTTTCATTGTCTGTAAAACTGAAGGCAGATTTTCAGCAGAGCACTCAAGTATTTAATGAAGGCACCAGCTCAGAACATAAAACAGTATCAAATGGCCCATCACAGTCATCGACTCAAGGCTAGAATGAGCTGCCACTAAGGCCTCTGTTTGAATCAAATTACTGTTAATGTTGAAGGTAATCAACAGATTTTTCCATTCTACGAAAATGTGAGGTAAATCCTAGTTTGTCATCAAGAAGTACACGGCAGAAACCAGGATCCAGCAACGCACACCTCAGCTGTGGGCCCACAGGGTGGGAAGGGCCCATGCAAGGTAGTGATGGCTGGAAACCAAGCAAGATGATGATGCCTATCGTGGCTGATACATGGGCAGGCGACACCAGGGACCGTGGAAGTGGCGCTGCCAGGGGACATCGTGATGTTGTCTGTTTGCTTGTGTGTGCAGGCACGAGGGTCTGTGCCTGAGCCCCCACAACAGCACGGCAGCCGTAGGAGCTGTGGAGCAGATACGACAGGAGACAGCAGTCTGAGTGCCATTTCTGCACGGATGTAGAGCCCCAAACCCAGGGCCACCACCAGTACCTGCCTCTCCTCAGTCAAGGCAGTCACCAGGGAAGAGTTCGCACAGGCGCTGCAGTACTGTGCTATAGCACAGATAGACAACTAGAAAGCCCCCTACACCAAACTGATCTTTCTGCAGTCAAATACAAACTCTTCGGGGGCCATTTTTCACCATCTTGGACAATACCAACAAAAATATGTGTGACAAAAACGAAGGGAGACTATCGCCTACTGCTACAGTTTAATCTGATTCTATTACAAGACAGTCTTATTGTCAGGTATCTTAGTTCATTACCTACTTCCTTTCAGCTGGAAATTTCCTACAATACCACTTTAATCTGGCCTCTTTTACTTTGGAGTAGGAATGAATACAACTAGCTACCACCAGGATCTTTCAGTGAAGCGGTCCAAAGGTAGAAACTTGGATTTTGAACAAGTGAAAATGTTGCAACACAAATGCTTGCAGTCATCTGCCATCTAAAGACTCAAGAGGTTAGGCCTCTGTAGACATTAGCCAAAAGAAACAAACCAGTGACAAATCTATTCTCTTGCCTTTTGCATTGAGCATTTGGCACCACTGCAAATACAGCCTGTGTGAAACACAGGCTTCCCTCCCATCACCAAAGTCAGGAAACAATGTGAGACACCTTCTCATTTGCTGCATTCATGCAGAAACAGGAACACATTGCTGTTTTATTTTGTAATTACTTCCTGAGTGCCCGAGGAAGTCTTTATTCATAATTCTTTCTTCTCTGACACCTAGGTTAATACCAGTTCTTACCTAAGAGCTACTTGTGGCAGAACTGAGGGTCACATTGATCTAAACTCTTCAGAGTTTGAAACCTTTCTATCAACTAGCTAATGAAAAAATAAATAAATGAAAGCAGTACAAAAGGTGACAGAGGCGTTAAAGACTGAGTAAGTTTTCTGGAGGATCTCCTTTTTGGGTGTCCTACTACAGAAATCTAATTCACTGAAACTCCTGCAGAGAACTAAATTCCCACCTTCTGAACTCATATGCTCAAAAAAGTACTCCGAATCAGCAGACAACAGGCTTTTTATTTGACTGGCAAATAACCTGAACAAATTATCTGCAAGACAATTTTATGTTACACTTACAGGGTGATCTGCATCCAGCTCAGATCCATACATCAAAACTCTCTGTGAGCATTTGTCTAATTCAGATATCTTTCTGGGGAACCAAGGGACACAGTCGAGATCTGTAGAAGACAGAACGTGAGTTGAATGTACTGGAGCATAAGACCAGAGAGATACCTGTGCAAAACATTTGTCAGTGTCTAAACCAAGTGATACAAAAGCAGCCTTGCCTTCTTCATCAGTCCAGATGTTTTCTGGTGGATTGAGAGACACGATATTAGTTTGAAACTTGAGCAACTGGATTAGTTCATTAAATTCTTTCTTACTGCAGTCACAGTCCACAAAAATTTCCACCTCTGAGTTCCTTCTCTTCGATTTTCGTGATTCAATATGAACCATACTCACGTGTTTCTCCTGTGGAAAGATGAAGTGATGGATGAAATACAGACATACCAGCTAGAAGGGCAACACTGATGGCACATACCTCACAAAGTTTTTCCCAGTAATTAAAAGGTGTTTTCATTGAAAGTACTCACTTTGTATTTACACAATTAGTTAGCGACACTTAATAAACACTAAAGACAAGAAAATGAGTATACTGAACGTAAAAATAAAACTATCATATTTAATGAAGTCAACTAATTATTTTATTTTATCTCCCAATACAATTTCTTACAGAGGACAATATTACACTACAATTTTTAAAAAGAAAAAAAATCTAATGCAATTTTATATTTACTTTTGCTATAAATATTAAATTCTAATGCAATTTTATTAGGCAATGTGCATCTTTAAATAGATGCTATTAAACATGTAATACTTTGGTATCTCTTATGAGCATGTGAGGAAGAAAATATTTTAGTGAGGATAACTGTATATCACTTCTCATCCATCTTTCCTGCAGTAATTATCAATAACCTGAAGTGCTAATAGTAATAAAATTAAAATCTAATTGAATTTATTCTCCATTACCATGTCCCCATCAAAACTAAAATATGCAACAAACATGAGTGTGTAAATAGTTCTAGCATGAAAACTTTCCTACGGGGTATCTCTCCCACCACAACTACTGGTCTGCCAAGGTTGTCATACAACGACAGACAACGACAATGTGTGACGGCTGACCTGATCTAGTGTTGTGACAGCCTTGCTTCGAAACAGGATGTTGGACTACGTGACTGCTTTCAACCAATACTTCTATTGACTCTGATTTTTCCTTTTTTTGCCAGACAGAAACTATCTGTCACCTTTCACAACTATCCTTTTACTTACTCAGTGAAGCCAATAAAACATTTTTTTACTTTCAAATGGGGAGAACTCTGAGCTTGTAATTCCACCTGCCTGATGTATTTTGCAGAAATGTCCATTTTAGATGAAGGTCCCCTCTGGTACAGCCAACCATCAGCCTCTGCTTTTACACCTCTGGATATATATACATCACTCTTTCAGTGGCATGCTCTATAAGGTATGTATATGGTTATCCGGTGGATCTCCTTAGCTAACCCATTCATGTAACAAACTCACTCTGATCTACTCTGATCTAGGCTGAGCAGAGACCAGGACCCTGTGCTCCTCCTCACTGTACTCAAATCATTAAGTTACTACGCGAATGGAGGCGATCTCTGCAACATCTTCCAGACATGTTTTAAGAGACCAGACTGAGTTATATGCCTGTTCCCAAGGAGGGGGAGCTGATGTGTAAATCTAAGATTTCAGGTATGAACCCATTCAAGCGTTTAAGCCAGAGCTGCAGTTAGACACTTAACCCTTGGAAAGAAGTTGCACTGAAAACATGACTCCTTCTGCAACTCCTATCAGCTCACTTAGGCTTCTTCTCTTTCTGTCAGACAAGGAAATATCTGCCAGATGTTGGCAAATTCGGCTCCTGGCAGCCTCCCTCCCACGAGTCTAACTCACCCTTTTTCCTTGCCTGGGGAATCTAAGCATCTACATCAGCCTTGGGCTGACGGCTGCTCTCAGAGCCAGCCTCTGTGAGTTAGGGTTGGTATTGCCCAGTGCTCCCACACTTATACCCCTCTGACGGTCTGGCCTTAGAGGTAGGCTCCAAGCCACCTCATAACTTTCCCTTCACTGCGCTGCACAGACTGAACAACCTAAGACTTTCATCATACTATTTTGCTTTAACTATCCTCAGACATGCCTCCAAGCCCTCTTCAATTTATTAATAAGGCAAGCAGACTACACACAGTACCAGCAGTCTGATCAAAAACCATTGATTTCATGGGGATCTGTATGGGAACCAATACTTCATAATTTATGTTCTAGTTACACACATAGAGCCCTGACCCTGCAAGCACTTAAAGGTGAATTTAACTTTATGACCAAACATTGTCCTGCGGCAATGCTGCCACCACCATCTGACTCGGAGCACATAATTTAGATTGCGAACTGCTCTCTGAAGTGCCTCCTTTCGCTGTGACCTGCACAGACAACTTCAGATCTAATTTACGGTGTTGAGAATAGCACCTCACAAATCTAAAGTGAATGGTGTGAACATCAGCATCACTGTTAAACTTTATTCCAGAAAACCCTTCACAAGTCCAAAACGCTTTGTTGAATGGTCCACAAAATTTTAAGTTACTTTTATTCAATTCTGCAGTGTGTAACTGCACTCCATTCCTTCCACCATGGTCCATTAGATTTCTACCAACAAACAACCTGACCTCAGTAACCTTCCTCAGTCCAGTCAGCGTAGTAAATTGTAAGCTTTACCTGGAAGAGTCTGAGAGCTTTCACCAATCCACCGACTTCATTCTTCAAGGAAAACACCACAGCTGTCTTTCCACCTTCAGAAACAGACTCGCCTTTCCCATTTCCCTTATTCCCTTTCTTTTCCTCATTTTTCCCAGAACTCGATCTGTTTACCTACAAATGGAGAAAGAACAGCCTCATTTCAGATGCAAATGGGCATTTCTGAAAATTATGTCTTTTTATGCAGAGAAATTTGTGTTAGAAAACAGTTGAGTGGAACTCATCCAGACTTAATTTAAAAGGTAATGCATTTACTTGAACCCAGCATCACAGGTCAAAAGCTGCTGTTAGAGATGATCACATAAGAGGCCAATCCATAAAAAAAGCGTAAGGAAAAGTATATGAATGTTTGGGATACAAATATGATGATATTATTAGGACAATACTACCATTAGTAATAAACATGAAGCAAACGCAGATGGTATGGATTACTGCAAAGCTTTGCAGTGATGCTACCTGAACGTTGCTGCAAAGTTGCACTGATGCTACTCTAACCTCTACTGGTCAATTTATGATGAGTTACACTGGTCTGTATTTTCATATTAAGCATTAAATTTAAACCATAAAGTTTATGTTCTCTACATTAATGTTGACATGTAACGTAATTTTTCCTGAGATAAAAATACTTCTGTTGACTATACAAACGAGGACAGAAATACAAACTTAGACTGTACCTCCCTTAGAGGACGACCTGGCTGAAGAACTCAAAAAAATACAGAAAATCACACCATCCTCGGCCATTCCTACATTCTTCTCACAATTTGGGGGTCAAAGACTGCTTTCAGCCAAATTTCAGACAGCATTTTCCAGAAAAAGTAATTTTATCAGCTTAAAACTTGTTGAGATGCCAACAGCACAATTTTTATAGACAATTTTTATAAGATTGCCCACGATTTCCAAAATTCAGCCTGCATTTCCCAGTGCCCAGTTTGTGACTCCTGGAGAAATGAAAACTCCAACGAGCTGTGCTAACTGTTTTTTTTTAAATCAGTATAACCTATAAAAGAGTCACTAAAAGAATTTAAAAATAGTAATTAAGAATCATATACAACCACTCCACGTGGATTAATTTTTTTCTTTGGTAAATTGTAAAGCAGCACAAAAGGAAAACAACCTGAGAATAGATTAAGTTTTTAAAGAGGTCTCACACCACTTGATGACAGCCAAGTTAAACCTGTGTTCTTACTTTTTCCTTACAGATAGGTTATCTCACTTGCATGACGACTGTTGGCCTGCACCAGCGGCCTTTAGCAAAGAGTCTCCCTGTGCTTCTAGAAGGTTTTGCAAGATTTCATCAAGTGCTCCATGACCCGGCAGAAAATTAGGAAGCTTCAGCCTGATTCCTGTTCAAACTGAATTATGTAAAATCATTTTCTAAAAAATGGCTATCGCTGGCAGTAATGAGGCATTTGCATCATGTCCGTCTCAATGCACCCACACGGTTCATGTCAAACTGGTTTACTTTTGTACCCAATCCTAGTCTACTCTGCAATACCTCCCTCCACTGAATACAGAGCTCACAGCTCCACAGTCAGCTCCCACTGGATCTACTGAGATTTTTTTTAAAGGTACAAGAATGCACTGAATTAAAAAGACGGGTAGTTAAAATCCATCATCAACTACTTGGTGGACATGCTAAAAAGTCTCTGCAGTCCCTTTTCCCCCTCATCATTTATTAGACTGCACAGAAACAA
The DNA here is from genome assembly GCA_013398225.1 of Steatornis caripensis. Classification (NCBI taxonomy): domain Eukaryota; kingdom Metazoa; phylum Chordata; class Aves; order Caprimulgiformes; family Steatornithidae; genus Steatornis; species Steatornis caripensis. The sequence continues at coordinate 657,059 of VZSC01002529.1, forward strand.
TCTGGAAAAGCAATTATATTTGTGGAAAGATATACGAAGGGTTTCAAACACGTTTATTTTTTAGTAATTGAGCTTATGTGATTCTGCTCGGTCAGAGGTTTGCTCAGGGATAGATTAAGAGAAGATCACTTGTTTTAACTTTCATAATATCTGGGATTTGGCTGAGTCCTTTTCACATACATTAAGTACACAACTTCTGCATGAAGGGACAAAGATGCTGTTTTTATAGCATCTGTGATTTTTCACTGTATGCTGTATTCTGGAAGCTATGTACCAAGGATCACGTACTCAGCCGAACACCTGAGATCTCAACACCATCAATTCCTCCAGAGCACGAGAGTGCTTGGCACCTTACAAGACTGTCACAAGTCCCTAATACTCTCAAGCGAGCATTACCTGAAGCGATGACTGAAAGCCTCTATCAAGCGTTTGAAAACTAGATTAGCCGATTGTTATTAGAGACTGTGATATTGCAAGAACTCAACTCTTATCAGCCATCCTCATTAGTATACCTCATAATTAAATAATGACTAGTAGATCAACTTTCCTAATGAAAATTAATTATCTAGAGAGCAAGCGTCAGTACTCAAGAAAAAAAATCATCTGCAGCAGAACTCAGTGAAGAAAGTAATTAAAATATAAAGCCAGTAAAACAAATTTGTCATATTTAATTCAGTATTTCCAATAGAAGCAAAGCGTGTACAAACAGGGATATTTCACATTTTACTGTAAACACAACAGGCCAGTTCACCACTGGTACAAACTGGTGCACTCCATTGGTTCTACTCAAGTGATCTGATTCTTCATGTGCTGCAAAAATTTTACGGCAGGCAAAGCCTTTGTAATTCTAAGTATTTTGCATATTCAGAGCAGATTACATTATCAGTACCTATTAGCATTCTTTACTCTTATTAAGGCCAGCTATTCGAATACGTTCACCTGTAAGCATACAGAAGTTTATCCCACGCTTGAAACCACCCAAGCGCCAGTCGCACCCGTACCAGCGCCTCACAGAGAACCGTTCCTACCTCCTGACGGGGTTTTTCGACAGAGAAACTGCGCACCCTCCGCACGACGCTCCCACCCGCTCTCCGAAGCCGGGGAAGCGCAAAGCCAGCTGCTCGGCAATGAACGCGCCATAGGCACCAACGCAGCGTTGGGGCACGGCGTTCGCACGCTGCCAGAAACGTCGCGCGCATCGTGCTGCGACGTCCGCAGGTGCCGTCAAAGGGCAGATCCTGCGGGCGCAGCGCGAGTGCGCGTTGTCAGGCAGGGCTAACGACAGGCTTTCAAAATCCAAGCGTTTTAAAAAACACCTAAGCCGGACCCCAGCGCTTTTACATCATTCCGATAGCGACACGGTCACCGTCCGTAGTAAGGCTCTCATTTCTAATGAAACTTTTTGCTGTTGTCTGAGGACAACGTTTAAGGCAGCGTTTGGAGCGAAGGCCGATCAGACGGCAAAGTAAGTTTCACCGCCCCTGCAGCTGCTGAAAAACCCTTCGCTTCGCCCCACAGTTGGGGGGGGG
>VZSC01002529.1:659385-675557 GCA_013398225.1 Steatornis caripensis
CCCCTGCCGTTGTGTGATTCTGTGAAGAGGGCGGGCAGGGCTCACAGCCCAGGGGCACGCTGGCAGGTGGCTCAGGGTGGCCTTGAGGAGCAACGCGCCCAGTGTGCCAAGGAGAAGCAGGGGCTGGAGTCTCTACACAGAAAAGTTGTGGTGAGAGTTTGAGGTGAGCAATGCTTTGATGTAGAAATGCATCTGTCCCTTTTATATACAGTACCACTTTGAAAAACAGAGGCTGGTTCAGAGAAGATGAATTAATGGAGAACTCCATCTCGTAATGAAAGACTTGTCATGTGTTACATATTGAAGGGTGAGTGGCAGCATGCAGAGTCCTTCCACTGAAAGAGAACACTTGAACTGGAGAAGGCTTCTTAATCAACACAGCAATGGCTGTGGTTTTTCCCTGGGCTGTGTAAGGGCCGCACCATAGACTCTCCTCTAACCACAACATCAGTAAAGCTATCACCTGTGAAGGTAAAACAGATTTTGTTTAGAGCTCAGCTAATTTTTCTGTAGTTCATAGTGCTGTATACGCAACACAAGTGAACACTTAAAATTGCTGGCCAAAAGATTGGAGATTCATTGAAGCAGCTATTCAAAAATACCTGTTCTAGAGTGAATGCCAGGGTGCCACACAGCAATCTTACTTCATCTTGGGAAATGAAGTTAGTGTTGATGGTAAGAAATAAAGAGCAAAGCTTACTTTTATTTCTAAAAGGCATGTTACTTGCCTATAATCAGGATTCAGAAACTGCAAGATCCTCTTAGGTTACGCACACATATTTTCCTCTCCTGTCATGAGAGAACAGAGTCACCATTGTCTGAAATCCAAAGTTATGCCTTGTTTAAACTTAAAAAAACTGCAGAATTCCCAAGTGGAAACGTAAATCTGAAGCAAGTCAGTGAGATGTTTTCAATGTTTGAATATTTTTTTCCGCTTACAGATACTGACTGTCCATTTCAGCATAGTTTTCCTTAAAACTATTTGTTACCTTTACCATAGTTTGATGGCATATACTAGCAGCCTTAAGATCTTCCATTTGATTTTAACAGGATGATAAAATACACAGTGCAGAGTAGCTAGTGTAGGCCAAGAAATAATCTGAATTTACCGTCAGCTCTCCCAGATCACCACCAAGTCTTTGTCTACAGGCCTGCTACAGCAGGAGGGAGAACTTTCAAGTCATCATGTGGCAGAACAGGGAAAGACATGAAGCTATGAATAAGTATCAAAAAAGCTTAAAGAAAGATGGACTTCACAAGGATCTAAAAATGAAAAGAACAATATTATTCAATGTAAGGTCAAAAAAGCAAGGAGGAGAACAGATATGCTTATTATTAATGCAAGAGATGTTGACGCAAGCAGAAAATAGAAGTCTCTATACCAAACCAAATCACAATTTAGTTGGTAAAAACAAACACTTTGTGAAATAACTGACAAGACTAGCCAAAGGACCTTCTTCAACAGGGAAAGAAAGAGGTACAGTCTGTTCCCAGATTATCAAAGATATACACAGCAACTCCAAAGTCCACTTCAAGTGATGTAGGTCTGCTGAAAAATCTGTGATGAGAATGTAGACTTAATTTTTAAGTCATGAAGATATGGGAAAGCACAGGTTTTCAAGCAGCTAGCAAAACCATCCCAAGTTCTAGTAACACTAAGGGGATATTAATCAACCAACAGCTGTCGGGAAAGGCTATCTACCAAATGATAGACTGGCTAGGAAGATCTGGGAATATAAATGATAAATTTTGATCCAGGATTTGGAAGAAAACAATGAAAGGAGAGGCTCTGGTAGATTTTATTTGAGCCAGAGATTAACTGTTTGAAAATATTATGCAGAAGGTGGACTGTGTGAGAATGAACATAAAATTAATTCACATTCTTCAGCAAAAAAAGGTTCTGAAAAGAAAGCAGAAACAGACATTTCACTAAATTCAGTTATTAAACCACCACCACCACCCCCCACCAAGGGGAGGAAATCTAGAGCAGAAAGACTTTCATTGCTTCAGGAAAAAAATAAAGTTTCATCAGAAAACGGTTTCACTGTCGAGGAAGTGTAGTCTTCTACTACACTTTTACTAGTAGTATCGTAAGTCATTAGCTTGTCATCACCTTCAATTCAAAAAAGAAGCTTACAGGAGATGAAAACTAGGACCAAACTACTAAATACAGATGGCGTAACACATTAACGCGTAGACAAAGGCTGTGGTACAAAATTCAAAGTAATTAGTATAGAACATCAAACCCTATTTTTTTTTTCATAAATACAGCAGCAGCAAGAAGAATTGAAGTATTAGACCACTACTGAACACAAGGAAAGGACAAAACGGAAAAAAACCTTAAGATTATCTAAGTGGTTTTTTGGGGTTTTTTACATCATTCTTTCTGAAAAGAATCAACTGTGATCAGCAGCTATCACAATTCATAGGAAGGGCGGAGAGGTAAGCTCTTAGCTTTTAACAAGATGAAACAATGTTGGAGAATACTTGGGGTAAGTCTGATCCTAGCAAATGACTTGGCACAGAAACCACGCTTACAGAGTAGGCTCATTAAATCTCTGCCATCAATAACTATTTTAAGAATTTGGGGGATGGACAAGTGACAAAAGACTAGGAAAAGGCCAAAATTACGTCCATTTTCAAGAAGATACTGGGGAGGAAAAAAGGCTGAAGAATTATGGACCAGTCTAATTTAATTTGTTTGAGAAAACAGAAGTAGCAAAATAATTTGTAAAGACCTAGAAGATAACAGATGATTAAACAGTCAAGATGGATTTGCTAAGAACAAATTGAGTCAAGCAAATCTCATTTCCTCTTGTGACAGTCCTGTGGACGAAGGCAAAACAGTACATGTCATTCATCTTGATGGCAGCGAAGCATTTGGCATGGTCTCTCATAACATTCTCACAAGACAGATAAGGTCCGGATGAAACTGAGAGATTGGGCAAGGGGATGGGTTCACTGCTGAATGGAAGGATGGAGAGAACAGGAGAGCTACAAGTACATACCCTCACTCCTATACTATTTAGTAACAGCCTAAATGATTGTGTAGAGACGGCCCATAAACTCCCAGACTGTACCTACCTCAGAGATGCTGTAACAGTTGCAAAATTTAAGTAGATCTTGGCAGGCGAAGGGCTACTTATAGATGACCAGCTGCACAATTACAAGAGAAGGCCGAGCTTATGTGAAGGGAGTCAGACATCACAGAAAATCACCAGCTGCATGCAATCACTCAGTCCTCCCTGGAAGTCCACAAACACCTGAAGAGTGCTTGCATTACAGACTGCAGCATCTACAAAGATATCCTCCAAACAGATCAGACGAGCATCTGGCAGAAGCCAGCCATGCCTTCCAACAGGACATAGTCTAGCTAGTCTATTATTGACGAGCTTTTAAAAGTGCTTTCCCATATTGCAAATCTATGATTTTAACAAACTTGCTGTATGCGTATACTTAGGTGTATACCTCATGGTGAGAAAAATGTGTGGCATGATTGATCTGGTTAAGTCGGAAGTTTATCAGCCCCTTTATGTAGTTCACCACACACCACACAAATTAATCATACCAGCATAAAAGATGTAGTGGCAGAGGGCAGAGAACATGGACAAGACCACCGCTTTTGGTAGCAGTAGGCGTACCATTTTAATGCTTGAGGAATTATCCAGTCCCTGAACCCAAATATCTGTACTTTAACGACTTTCTTGGTCTCCTGCATCAGTGACTTTAACAGTAAAACCAGAAGAGTGTGTGGAAGCTCTTCAAGACCAAGGCCTGAAGGTGGCATGCACCCATGTAACCTCAAGGACATCTGGACCAATTAATATACCAAGAGTGTTTTAGAAAAGTTTCTGGTGTTGCATCTCACTGAGTTAGGACAAGCAACAGAAGCTGAAACAAGTTACTTATATGTAATACAACTGATTTTTTGCATCAGGTCTAGATGGGCACTTAAAAAGTGTCCTCTTCAACAGGAATATTTTTCCCTCACATGATCTCAGACACCATCAAGAGTGGCTGTCATGCACACCAAACTGGGGCAGGCTGGGATGGAGTTAACTTTCCTCATAGCAGCTCGTATGGGTGCTGTGCTTTGGGTTTGTGACAAAACCGGTATAAACGGGTAACACACCAGTGTTTTGGCTGTTGCTGAACCATGCCTGCACAGCATTGAGCCACTCTCACTTCTTCCTCCACGGGTGGGCAAGAGGTTGAGAGCAGATACAGCCAGGACAGCTGACCCAAAATGAGCAAAAGGATATTCCATACCACATGCCATTGTGTTGAGCAGTAAAAGTTCAGTGAAAGGAGGAGGAAGCGGGAATGTTCGTGGTCATGGCATTTATCTTTCCAAAGAACCTGTACCGAGGCCTTGCTTTCCAGAAAGTGCCTGGACATCTGCCTGACAATGGGCAGGAGAGAACGAAATCCTCTTCGTGCTTTGCTTGCGGGAGCAGCATTTGCTTTCCCTGTTAAACTGTTGTTTTCTCAATCCATGAGCCTTCTTGCCTTCCTTCTGGTGGGTGCATGGCTACTGGCCAGGGTCAACCACAACACACAGAGAGGGAACAAGTGACCGCCATTTGCTGAACTGCTACCCGGTGCAAAAATTTAAGCTCTGCACAATGAGGCTCTGCAGTTAGTCGGTTAATAACAAGATACACATGTAGAAACAGTCTAAGAACTAATGTTAAGGTGGAGTACATGTAGCCTGTATAATCAAAAGATATACTATAATCAAATTCCTTCAAAACATAACCCATCTAGAAGACTTCATTTATTTGAATTACATGGACAGTTTGAAATATGTATTTGATTCAATTGTGAAATTCATTTTGGATGAGGCAAAAAGTGACATCCTACAATATATTTTTTGTCCGCAATTCATCAGAAAATTCAATTTGTGCCAAAGATATGTGATTTAACATGAAAAAATAGCACACATTCTCTAAAAACGTTTAAGATTAAAATCCCCACTTGAATGAAAAATGAAATTCAAGATTAATTTATACAATGCCTGCACTGCAATAATATCACTTAATTGAACAGCAGACATTTTCAAATCCCACTAAACATGAAGCACACCTCATCTTTTAACACCATAAAAAAAGCATTTGAAAGCATCTTTAAATCAAATAGCACACATGTATGAAATCTGTCTGTTAAGTGCTCAGTTATGTATCTGTCTCATCACCTTACCAATGCTCATATACAGTCGTGTCAACTACTGAGCTAGATACGGGTACGTAATTGCACGTACAGAACCCAGGGTTAGGATTTCCTGCTTTAACCCCCACCACCACACAGTGGCTCACAGAATTTGTCTCCTAAGAACAAGCACTGACCTCTCTGCCATGATTCTTTCACGGAGAAACGGNTTAAGTCGGAAGTTTATCAGCCCCTTTATGTAGTTCACCACACACCACACAAATTAATCATACCAGCATAAAAGATGTAGTGGCAGAGGGCAGAGAACATGGACAAGACCACCGCTTTTGGTAGCAGTAGGCGTACCATTTTAATGCTTGAGTAATTATCCAGTCCCTGAACCCAAATATCTGTACTTTAACGACTTTCTTGGTCTCCTGCATCAGTGACTTTAACAGTAAAACCAGAAGAGTGTGTGGAAGCTCTTCAAGACCAAGGCCTGAAGGTGGCATGCACCCATGTAACCTCAAGGACATCTGGACCAATTAATATACCAAGAGTGTTTTAGAAAAGTTTCTGGTGTTGCATCTCACTGAGTTAGGACAAGCAACAGAAGCTGAAACAAGTTACTTATATGTAATACAACTGATTTTTTGCATCAGGTCTAGATGGGCACTTAAAAAGTGTCCTCTTCAACAGGAATATTTTTCCCTCACATGATCTCAGACACCATCAAGAGTGGCTGTCATGCACACCAAACTGGGGCAGGCTGGGATGGAGTTAACTTTCCTCATAGCAGCTCGTATGGGTGCTGTGCTTTGGGTTTGTGACAAAACCGGTATAAACGGGTAACACACCAGTGTTTTGGCTGTTGCTGAACCATGCCTGCACAGCATTGAGCCACTCTCACTTCTTCCTCCACGGGTGGGCAAGAGGTTGAGAGCAGATACAGCCAGGACAGCTGACCCAAAATGAGCAAAAGGATATTCCATACCACATGCCATTGTGTTGAGCAGTAAAAGTTCAGTGAAAGGAGGAGGAAGCGGGAATGTTCATGGTCATGGCATTTATCTTTCCAAAGAACCTGTACCGAGGCCTTGCTTTCCAGAAAGTGCCTGGACATCTGCCTGACAATGGGCAGGAGAGAACGAAATCCTCTTCGTGCTTTGCTTGCGGGAGCAGCATTTGCTTTCCCTGTTAAACTGTTGTTTTCTCAATCCATGAGCCTTCTTGCCTTCCTTCTGGTGGGTGCATGGCTACTGGCCAGGGTCAACCACAACACACAGAGAGGGAACAAGTGACCGCCATTTGCTGAACTGCTACCCGGTGCAAAAATTTAAGCTCTGCACAATGAGGCTCTGCAGTTAGTCGGTTAATAACAAGATACACATGTAGAAACAGTCTAAGAACTAATGTTAAGGTGGAGTACATGTAGCCTGTATAATCAAAAGATATACTATAATCAAATTCCTTCAAAACATAACCCATCTAGAAGACTTCATTTATTTGAATTACATGGACAGTTTGAAATATGTATTTGATTCAATTGTGAAATTCATTTTGGATGAGGCAAAAAGTGACATCCTACAATATATTTTTTGTCCGCAATTCATCAGAAAATTCAATTTGTGCCAAAGATATGTGATTTAACATGAAAAAATAGCACACATTCTCTAAAAACGTTTAAGATTAAAATCCCCACTTGAATGAAAAATGAAATTCAAGATTAATTTATACAATGCCTGCACTGCAATAATATCACTTAATTGAACAGCAGACATTTTCAAATCCCACTAAACATGAAGCACACCTCATCTTTTAACACCATAAAAAAAGCATTTGAAAGCATCTTTAAATCAAATAGCACACATGTATGAAATCTGTCTGTTAAGTGCTCAGTTATGTATCTGTCTCATCACCTTACCAATGCTCATATACAGTCGTGTCAACTACTGAGCTAGATACGGGTACGTAATTGCACGTACAGAACCCAGGGTTAGGATTTCCTGCTTTAACCCCCACCACCACACAGTGGCTCACAGAATTTGTCTCCTAAGAACAAGCACTGACCTCTCTGCCATGATTCTTTCACGGAGAAACGGCACCAGCCACAGACTGGAGATGTTCAGAAAACAGTTGACAGATTTTAAAAACACATTTTAAGATATTTAGCCAGGCACAGACAAAATCTCGTCACCAGCCACTTTTCTACAGCCCACGGACCAAACTTTGTTTTAAGTTGCACCTGTACAAGAATATCGACTAAAACTGAGTGAGGAATAGCTAACACATTTCCTAAACAAATAATTACTCCTGCACACAGCCCACTTAATTACTTTTTTTCCCAATCTCATTTGTAATGTGAACCAATTCACAGGTGCACTTTTAAAATTTCACCAACCTCTTCAGCATTGTTGTTTCCATTGTCTAACAAGGAACAGTTTGAGGAGAACACGGGTTTTACCTGCGGAAATTCAATCCCAAACTCGGTAAGGCTTCATTTGCATCACACTAGGATGCATGAATCGTGCTAGTGATACCAAAACTTGTTCACTGTCTAAATTCTGAATGCCAAATCATTTACAATAAAATCTTTTTTTTAAGTTAGGCAAGAGTCTTGTAACAGAAAGCTATTTTAAAAAGTGCATCACTTATTTTGAACTGGAATATTATCTCAGAAAGTGAAAGCTAGAAAAATACCTTTTACAGCTTTCTGAAAAGTTTCAGCAACAGAGCTTTGATTTGGTGCTAAAGAACATATTTGAAAGTAGTGAGGGATCTTGATTCCTCAGTTTTGGCTGACTGGATCCAAATAATTTTATAGAGTAATATCTGACGAAAAACTGGAGAGAGTAACTGAGGCGGCATCATCAGCATCCTAAGTGCATTCACTAGGAATCTGCAAAGGTTTTAAGAAAAAACTTGGTGACAAAAGTGGGCTTGTTAAAAATTAACACCTTAATTTTAATTAAACTACAGATCAGAACAAAACTGCTTCTAATACAATCAACATAACAGTATTTCCATATCTGTTTCTTAAAGCCATCAGGACCTGTTATAACATAGATGTAAGCCTTTATATTCTCTAGGAAGATTACCCACAACAATGAATACAAAACCTCCACACATGACATGGGTTTGAAGGCCACTGGCTGCAGTGTTCACGGGGTGCAAACAGAGGCATTCTAGATGAACAGGACAGGGCACACATTTGCTACATGTATTCAATACAGCCAAAGCATTAAGTGATTACTATGGACAATTAAGTATATCCTTTTATAGTTGGGGTTTTTTTTTACCCTCCAGTTATCAAAACCATTCTATAAACATTCATATTGGTCCAAACTTCTAAGAAGCATCAGCCAATTCTCCTTTCTGTAAGCTATTCTCTTGCCCTCAAACAGAAGAAAAAAACCCCAAAAGTGTACTTTCAATACAAATAAAATTGCTCGAACAAGCACAATATGAAAAATCTCTCTCAAGGAGAGACCTACATAAACGTAATTTTTACCTTGGAACAGGTAACACCGGAATACTGCTACAATTGAGAAGTATGAAGTTTTAAATGCTCACCCCCAAAAGATAATAATCTTAAAAAAAAAACATGCAAAACAGGTTCGCAGAAACTAAACAAGTATTGCCTATTTTATAGCCTGACAACTGTAACCAAAAATGTATTCAATTAGTTTATATTTGTTAACTCTAACCAATCTAAATCACTCACGTACAAAAGAAATACACAATTACACATCCAGAATCTCCAACCCATGGCACTTTTTCAGCCATCGTGATCCTGATTAAGGCCTCTCATAGTGTTTGTAGTCTCAGCTTAGGCTAAATCCATCCCTAACAATCAGGAATAGTTTGGTGGAGGATGGAGGTTCCTCTTGATTGCAACTCTTTGCAAGGCTGCCTAGCAGCAAGAAGGAAACCACAGATAATGAATGCTGCAAGGGGATTTGATCTTTTGTTGGGAAGCAGAGCAAGCCTACCTACTTCAAGTCTTCCACAGCAGCTGCTCACTGTTAATTCCAGAGCAACCTTCTCATTCTTGACATGAGTCCTTCATACAAAGTGAAAAGATAAACAAGTATACCCAAATAGGAATGGCAAACTTTACTTTAAGGGCTGGTAGTACTTCTTCACAGCCATAGTTGTAATTCTAAGAAATGACAGAATCCCACTTAAATGTGCTTTTCTTAAACATTTGAATATTCATGTTCAGTCAATTATTTTCTTCAAGATCTCAATATGCTGCGTATGGTTTTTTGTGGCTGCATATCCTGAATAACTCAAACCCATGCACAATTAATTGAGACCTGCTCACTCCATTTCTCAGTTTTAGACATTTCCCTCCCCCTTCCACAGTTCCATTTTAACATTTTTGACAAAAACATTTTGCAAGTACACTTCGAAGTGAACTGGGTGCTCCAAAAATACTGCAGCTAACTTGCATAGTATATTTGAACCAAAGTGTTGATTATGTAAGTTCTAATGCCTTTATGTATTCTACGCCACGTTAAGCGAACTGCCAAGAAGCACAATGCTCAAAGGTGAACAAAGGCGTGATGCTTCACAGTAATTTCCTGGACAGGAAATGAAAGGCTATAGATACACTAAGCCACGAATCCTTGACTTTCACCACATAAGACTCTTCTTATTAACTGATGAGAGATAGCATGTTGACGATATTAAAAACAAAATCTATACTGATTCAGCTCTCCAGTGTTTGTTCACAACTGGTGAAAGAAGTTTAACAGGTCTCAAATTATTGTAACAACTTGATTTATCTATTAGAGCCTTTTTGTATTACTTGTATTTGCTTTAGATGGTACAAATAACATTTGTAAAAGTAAACTGCTCCAGAAGAAAAGAAAGCTCTGCCATATCCCACACATCAACAGCCTAGAGATGAAAGGCATGTTCCACTCCGTAATAAACAAGTATTCCCACTGCTCTTCACCGCTCACAAAATATATGCTATCGATGGACTAACCGTTGTTAGCTATCCCCTCCATCTCATGTTCTTATATCAACAACCAGACAACTACATTTTTTCTCTAAATATGATTTAATTAAAAACACTAAATCAGCTTTGAGTTTTATTTTATATATGTACAATAGTTACCAAATAATGAATACACTGAATCAGTTACGTTAAATTCCACATAACGTAAGAGGACATCAGCACGGTATGGAATAAACTCACACTGCCTTTTGTATATACCAAAAATGCATTAATGTTAATTGTGATTACTATTTTGGTTTGGGTGTTTTTTTAATATAACCTGTTTATTAATTCTCCAAGTAATAATGGCATAAAAACAGTGTAAGTAGTTAATTGATCAGTTAATATATTAGCAAAGAGAGACATTAGTAAAGTCTGCAAGAAATCAATTGCAAAATTACCTCAAGTGTAGGACTGAATGTATTCACATGAAAGTTATCTTCAGTTAGAAAAGTTTTGAAAAAGAGCCCAAGTTGCAGCTGTGCATTAATTTGGTCAAACTGATTCATATGAATAAACGGTCAAGTTTATTCAGATATTGAAAATATGACTATTCTTTTAGTATTCACAAACGTTTGTGTATATAGCGTGTGTATGCATGTAAATATATATATATGCATATATAAAGTGAAGATATGTTAATGTAAAAATATACTGTTCATCCACTCCCAGTTACACAAAATTCAGTATTTGGACATTAAACTGTGTAAGTATAAATGTCCATTTCAAATCTACATTCAACCAGCAACAAATACTTAGAAGTATTTTTGTAAACATTTGAGTTAGGGAAAACCCATTCCTTTACAAAATGATCCTTCTTTAAACACATCAGCATCTCTTCAGCTTGAAAATTTTGTACAGTGGCTTCAGCTGACCTGCTGTGAATCTGCTCAAATCAAAGAGCTCACACTGTCTTAGATCAATACGTGTGAAAGCTCAGCAAATGCAAAATTTTCAAATTCATTCTTTATCACCATCCATTTCCAGTTCACCAGCAAAAAGAAAATGCACTTGGCTACAAAAATATTAAGGAATGTTATTGAAAACAAAAGGCTATTTTGGTAGAAGAAACTACAAAAATAGTTAAGTTGAGTCATGTTGTAAAGCTTTAATGCACGAGCATTACAGTACAGATTTTCTTTCCAACCTTAAAGCTTAATCGACACCAAATTTAAATATCCATCTCTCAAGTGCTTGAAGAAAACGTGCTCAGTGAAAGTCTTTCTTCAGTTTAACAAACTGTAATTATGCAGGTGTCAGGCTCTGCGTCTCAGACATCTGTTGAGTGCTGTCTCTCGTTCCATTGGCAGCAATCACAGGTGTTGAGATACTCTGGTATAATGACGTCTGACAACTCAGTACAGCTCCACTTTCATCCTCTCCAGTATCTGAATCTGGTGTTACAGAATTGCTTTCTATCCCCAGGATCTCACTAACTGCTTGAGGCAATTCCTAGAAATGAGGAGGGGGAAAAGAAAAATATTAATAATCACTATAATTAAATGGAAAAAAGTTAACAACAAGATCTGCCCCCACCCCCCACAAGTAATCCTTCATCTGAATTTAGCTGTATGGAAAGCATCTCTTTCCATTGAAGTTACCATTTTTGGTATCTGCTTTTCAAAAAGACAGCAAAGGGGGCAGGGTCAAGAATCAATTCCTGATTAACAGTATAATCTTCATTACAAAAACAGAAGTCTAAACAACTATTATAATTACACTTGAAATTAGTTTTATTGAGTGAACCATTAGTTTCTGCCTAGTAAGTCTGGTATGCTTTCAGTGCAATGCACCTTTCACCTCATTTTTCTCCAGTACACTGAACATCAAATTACTTGTTACTGAGGTTATCGAGTAAGAGTTAAGAAATCACGACCAAAAGGCACAATCCAGCTTTCCCCCAGTGAACAGTATTACTCTATAAAATTAATCACTTTTGCTCACAGACTTTTAGACCATAGGTGCTGTACAGATACAGCACATCCTTTATCATACCCAGGCATTTAGTCATTTTGCAAGTCATACCTGTACACTGACAGCAAACTACATACTTTTACAGTCTATAAATGCTCACAGTACATACATTCAAAGTATCTTTACCTTGCAATTCATCATCTGCATGGAAATTGCTTCTGCCTTGCAGAGTATATATTCCACATCAATTTTCATAGACAGTTCATTGATATGCTAAAAATATATCCACAAAGAACAGTAAGTGTGATAAATGGTAAATATGCTTTACTGTAAAATACACTAATACTGTACAGCACTGCTAATAAGTATCACCTTATAAGCTTGCCCCTTAAGCTATGAAATGCTAAACATACTCTTATTCATTCTGACAAATGAGTACTAAAAGATGTAGTATACAACAGCTGGCTTTCACCAGTATCCAAGAGCTGCAAGAGGAATCCATGGTACTTCTAAACATGAAAAACTATCTAGCCCTCCTAGGTACCTCCAGCTCACATTTTCAAAGATACAACAAATAAGATTACAGAAGAAAAAGCAAAAATTAATATTAAACATATCAAGCAGTAGTCTAAGGGGGAGAACAGTTTTCCATTTGTTAATGATCTTATCACTAAACACAGACATCAAATAAACCATTTTGAAAGCATGGAGGACAGACATTCCATTCGCATTTAACCCTTCACAAGATAGTACACACGTTTTCCTCCTCTCCAACATGAAATACAAACATACTGCATTAATTCTAAAAAGCTAATTAATATTTAAGTAATGCATAAGAATTCAATACCTTTAATATTTCATTAAAGCCATAGTGCTTGTCCATTATTTGCTGTTTTTCAGATTCTAAGATAGCACAACAAAGGAGAAGATGAAAATTCTGGCAAGGCAATTCCGTCCACATGACCTGTTAAAATATGAAAAACACTTTTGAAATGCTTATGCTTTTCCTATGAAGAGAAAGGCAGTTCTTGGAAAATAACTAAGCCAAGCGGCTTAACTAAGAATAAGCTATTTTTGAAGGCAACTAAGTATTGGTACAATTATTTGAAATTTTTCTTTTAGCCAACTAGTGACAACTGCAAGTATGAGCCACCAAATGCTTACCTGGTTCTTTAAGATTTCTGTGTCTACCAGGACGTCCACTAGAATACTATTAACCTGCCCAAGCTTGCGGTCTTGTGAATGTGTGTGTGTTCTGCCTCAGCTCATATGAAATTCTCCTACTCAAAATTACTAACTACACAGAAGAAATTAACAAATTATTTGTGTGGCTTAGTGTTTGCATTAAGTGTGCATTGGTAAAAGTGCATCATGCTCAGCAATCCCTCCAAAAGGTTCTAGTGGTTATAAATACAGTGTTAAAAGTTATTCCCAATACTCCGCTACAAAAGCCTAAACACACATACATGCAGGTGTTATGGGTGTGTGGGTGTTACTTTCTGGCTGGAGAAACACTGACTTTTGATCCCANAAGTGCATCATGCTCAGCAATCCGTCCAAAAGGTTCTAGTGGTTATAAATACAGTGTTAAAAGTTATTCCCAATACTCCGCTACAAAAGCCCAAACACACATACATGCAGGTGTTATGGGTGTGTGGGTGTTACTTTCTGGCTGGAGAAACACTGACTTTTGATCCCACAGAGGCCAGAGATAATCATTCTTGAGTTCACTGGGACTGAAGTATGCAACCTCAGTACTAATACCCTAATTTAGCATGTTCATGAGAGTCAAATCTTAAAAAAAAAGTATTTCGAAGAGAATGTGTGTAGTAGGCAGAAAGCTGGAGAACAGTTCTGACAAAAAAAAAGGAAAGAAACAAGAAATTGTTTGCATAAATTACTCTGACAAACAGATAAAGGATTTAAGTCAATGGATTTACTCTCAAAGAAGGCAGGTAAAAAAAGCAAGCTCAGGAAGATTCACTCTTACTTCACTAGTAAAAATTTTCTTGCTTCATTATTGATGGAACACAGCCTTAAAGCTCAACAAGACCTTACGTATACTTGAACTTCTATCACTAGTGCATGTAGCCGATAAACAGAACTGCATAAATCTGAAAGCTACCCAAATCAAGTTCACCTAAAATAAAGTGCAATTCATCTTGAGTTTCAATTAAGATTCAATTCACTCGGTCCAGAATTAAATTTCATATGTTTTTCAGGTTTTCTGTTAAAGCACTCTCACTTCCAGGAAAAGGACTGGAATGTAAATAGGCTGATAAACGATAACAACCATAAGAAAATGCCTATAGTCTACCAAATACAGTCTTGTCTACACACTATTGGTTTGGTTTTTTTTACTCCTACTTCATGAGGAGGAAATATTGACAGCTGTACATGGATTTGGTTCAACATCAAGTTTGCACATAAAGTGAGCAAACTACTGCCTACACATTTCCAGGATGCTCAAATTCTCATGGGATGCATACCATGAATCATCTACAACAATCACTAATGAAGCATATCAGACAACAGGCTGCTTCGTGGCATTAAATCTGAACCAGAACATAGATGATGGAAATATGACAATGCAGGATATGGGGGAAATCAAACCAAAATATACATCTGTGTAACAGTTACCTTTTTATAGGCATTAACAGAGTGCTTCACTTAATATCTACAATTTAACACTGTCCTACCGGAGTATCTACTTTAAGAAGTATTTGCTTCAAGCTGTAACTTCAGTGGAAGCTGGATCTGGCTTCAAGAGTGGAAAAAACCCAACAATACTGACAGGGACGTTTACAGACATTCTCCCCTCTCCGAGGAAAATTAGCAGCTGTCATCAGCATCAAAAAATTCCATACTTTTTGCTACATCTTTCAAAGTCTGGAGCAGAGCAGGCACTTCAGTTTATGTATGTAAATGCATAACAGCAGCATCACGAAGTTATTGGAAAAGTATGAAAGAAAAACAGCATTTAAATTAAGAATATAAAAATATACCACCTAAGTGCGATAACTTTTCCTCCCATTTCTTTCTGATAAAGCTATGCAAATAAGGACTTACTTGTTCTAGCACTAGCTCAGCATCCATGGATATTTGTAACAAATACCAGCATATATGTAAAGTAATTTATCACTAGGTCATCCTGGTTTTATGCAATGTGAGCTGCACTAGCACAACACTGGAAGTAAGTGTGAGCTACCTGTGTAATTTTGTTACAGAGTTTTTCTTTTGGGATTCTTTTTCTACCCAGTCTTCCTGCACCATCTTGAGAATGAAGCACCTAACTGTGCAAATGAACGATTAAGAGCTGGCTGGAATTACCGGGTAATATTGTCTGTCCCTCCAGTCTCAAGGAGGGACTGAGCTGCTCTAAGTTTTGGGACATCTAAGCAGTGACTCAGTATGCTGTCTATCCAGGCAGAGTTTGAAAGACACTGCTAAAATGTACTGCAAGTAATCCCACTCACAGAGTAGTTTAACCTGCATTCATATTTCTGCAAAAAGGTGTTGCATATAGCATTGCAAGTAACTGCAATTACATAATGTATCGCAACTTATCCACTCAAGGCGGAATGAGACCTCTCTAGGGCATGCACTGCCTAGCATACCCTGCTGAACCATGTCGTGATGATATAGCCACTCACGTTTTCTACCACAATCTGATTACTATGGCTCTTGCTCAGTAAATGGGAGGGCTTGGTTTTAGCTTCTACTCTGGCTGATGGGGACCGGTATCTCCCATCTCTAAGGTGAATGTCTAATAACCAGTCTAGTGAGGAACCATCTTAATTCCTTTTTGAGATCACAGAATGGTAGGGGTTGGAATGGACCTCTGGAGATCATCTAGTTCAACACCCCTGCTAAAGCAGGTTTGCCTAGAGCAGGTTGCACAGGAATGCATCCAGGCGGGTTTTGAATATCTCCAGAGAAGGAGACTCCACAACATCCCTGGGCAGCCTGTGCCAGGGCTCTGTCACCCTCACGGTAAAGAAGTTCTTCCTCATGTTCAGGTGGAACTGCCTGTGCTCCAGTTTGTGCCCATTGCCCCTTGTCCTGTCGCTGGGCACCACTGAGAAGGGTCTGGCCCCATCCT
>VZSC01002529.1:684230-694928 GCA_013398225.1 Steatornis caripensis
CTTTGGTGCTATTCCAAGGAAAATACCCCAAAAGAAATTTCCATGCCTCTTTTCTTAAAGTATGGCAGAGACCCTAGGGAAAAATGGATACAAAAACACTATTTCGATTTTGTGAGGAAACATTCCTATAGTGATACAACATTTCCTAAAGTAACAACTTAAAAGATAATTTTTATAAGTAAGTTTCTTTTTACGTTGTAGTCAAATCTTATCTGCTAACTAGGCATCACACTTGGAGGAAACAGGAGGAAGAGAATATGATTAAGCAGAAAACTGTAGAAGCATTGGATTCATCCTTACAAGATAAAAAACAAACTTTACAAAAGATATTTCCTCCTATGTTTTTGCTTCACTGCTGGAAATAAAAACCTTACGGGCACCACAGACTCCAAGAAGCAAAAAAAAAAAAGTACCTTTAAAATTTATATATTTAAAGATCATGCTGCTTAACTGCCAAACTTCCGGTCTTACCACAAACTGATCTTGAGGACTAGACTTCCATTCATTTCATTTTTTAAACAAGTATTTTCATCTAACAAGGCACAGTCAACATGCAGATGAATCTTCCAAGCAATCAAAGATACTAGTGTGCACTCAAGGACACTATTTGTCAGAAAACTTTCCAAGTAATGCTCAACGTACGTACATGACAAATGTACTAGCTGAATTATATCCTAGTCTCAAACAACAAGTTTCTTTCAGCCCCTGCAATACAGTCATGAGAAAGTGGCACTTTTGCTATCAGGCTCCCTAGTTTACCAGTTCGAGCTTGATTCCTCACTCTACTTCTTTGTTTACCATCAGATTAAGCAAACAGCAGCAACCACTGCAAAAACAAGTAGCAAATGGAAATTTTCGAGTAATAGGTAAACAGTTTAAGAGAGGCATTTTAACTTTTTTCTTTTTTTTTTTCTTTAAAGAGGACCTGCACTTTTTTTAATTTAATGGAAGCCATTGGGATCTTGAAATCAGGCACTCACCCCTCTGGCAATGGACAACAAAGATGACAGTGAAATGGGATACTGGAAGAAAATGATAGTACTAATTTTCATGATTGCAGAAGGGTCCTTAATTAGGCACCTTAGGCACAGGTATTTTAAGTAACGGTCACAGAAACTTAAAAGGGACTCAGTTTGCCCCTACCTCCTTCGCAGTACATTACTTATTATGTATAGGTCTTAAAAAAAACCATGTAATATCAATGTTATCATACTCTACTTCTGCTCCAACTCCAAGAATGCAAGACTGTGTGCTTTCAAATATGCGTCAACAGGTGCACAAAGAATGCATTATGGCTTGATTCCCATCAAAAAAAAAAGAAGAAAAATACTAAAGTAACATTAGGTAGAATAGCTATCGGACAAAGTTTTCAGATTTTCCACCACAGAGACTGAATTCACATTCATATTGCAAAAACCCTCAGTTCACTAAGTATCAGCAAAAGTCTTTAGGACTGCTCTGATAGAGGGCCAAATCCAGGCAAACTGCTGGGTAAAGAGAAGCTTTTGTTGGAAAAGGGTAAGAAAACACCTTCAAAAAGAAAACAATAAACCTGATACCCTAACACTGAAGCACTGATGTTTTCCTGAGAGGCACTTTCATTTCTCTTCTTCATCACGTAAACCTTTGTGTTTTCAACTCATTCACTTTAGCCAGCCAACACAAGATCTCTCTCCTTGTAGAGCACTTTGTATGGTTGCAAGAGTGTTGAGATATTTGATAGCATGGAATCATGATTTATGAAGTCTCTCCAACAATACTGACTGCCTCATGCTCAAAGTCCTTCCTGAAGCATTACAAGTATAATGGAAATAACATAACCATGGTTTAGGAAGGAAACAAAAAGGGTCCAGAAGCAAGCCACAGGTCCTGCTGACTTTAGAAAAACAAGTTACCCCTTTGAATATCAATCGCTTTATGTAGTCAACATTTAAAATTCTTCCTTCAGAGTCCATATTCTTAGTCCACTCTTCAGCCGATACAGGCTCTCTCCTGCTAACTTCAGGCTGTTTTCCTAGATCAATCTGAAACACACATAAATATGTTATATGAATCCCACTGAAGCGCTTCAGTAGCTTTAAATGACTGCACAAATACACTAAGCTTGCCAGTTTCTTATATTCAGTGCAACTACATTTTCACATGTGCAGGCCTTAGTTAGCAACTCCAAGGATCTAAGGCTGTGCCCTCATTAGCAAGCAGTGTGAACCAACACAAGAAGATCTTCAGAGCAAGACACTCTGTGCTGAGGACTGGCTATACGTGTTAATATTCCAGATTTTGGAGGAGGATGTATGTGCGTGTTTTAAATAACCTTCTACCTGCACGAACACCTCTGAACTAGCTTCCCAGGGACTAAAGCCTCTACGGAACTGGAAATGTGTTAGGTATGCGCAACACAGCAAACAAGGACAATAGGCAGCTTCACTTCAAAAGCACATTCCTGATACACGCTAGCAAATCTTAAGAGAACTGAAAAACAGCTCGGGTTCAGAGATGTTATGCACACACAGACTGCACAGCATGACTGAAAGATCAATTTAAGCACGTTGCCCCTTAAAAAAAAGCTCTAATACTATATGTGCTTTCAGAACTCCTAACACCCACCAAAATTTCAGTTTGTGGTTAGTCTCTCTGTTTCCATGTTTAAGCACAGGAGAATTCCTTACTTTCTAAAAATATTTCCATAAATATTTTCAATTTGTGGTTTTTTTCTTTTTTTTCTCTAGAATTCTAAGGCATTTGCCAGATTAAGACATATAGTTCAGTTATTTTTATTATGTAGCATTTGTTATACTTTTTCTCATTGATAAATTAACTAAGTGCTAGGCAGCAAGTTCTTAGAATTCCACAGCTCATACAGCTACTGCTAAGATATTAACACTATTTTGAACTCCAGAAAAAAAATAACATTCAAAACAGTTTCATGCTCTAAAAACGTGTAAGCTGCTTGAACAGTAATCACAAGCATTTAAAAATAAACCTTTTCTGCCTATCTGTAAAAGGCACCAACAGGAGCCCACACAAAGTGATTCATGATCCGATTACAAGTTCATTCTAGCTTTGGTTCAAGTCATACATAAATCTGTACATTTATGCACCCTATACATTAATCATCTAATTAAACACTTTGTTTTAAGAGCACTAAGAAGATTAAAACAAACTGAAATGTTAATTAGCCAGGAAGGTTGGTTATTAACCTGCATACCCCAATTTTAGTTACCATAGCTCTATCTGACCACAGAGGAAACACTAAACATGAAATGGGTTGCTTTTCAGGGTAGTGACTCTAAGATAATTATAATCCCCATTTCAGTAATGACAAAGTTACTTTCAAAGTAGAACTCATTTGCAGCCATAAAAATGACATATTCTAGAAGTAGCTGATGATGATCTCACTCTTGTGGATAAACGGTAGGGCAGCACGCACCACAATTGCCAAGCACGAACAGCGTAACTCACCAAGCTTCAAGTCCTACCATTCCTTTAAAGGTGTGCATAAAAAGAATCAATGCATCTGTATCATATTCATTTACACACTCACTCGTGTAATGACTTCAAACCCTGGTTCTTCCTGCTGATTTATCTTTAGCCCTGGAATAGCATCATTGAGAAAGTCTGCCATTTCTGATGGTGGTCGCCTTTGACTTGAAGGGTCACTTAAACGGAAACTGTCAAAAATATAGTTTGTAACTTTGGAGAATTTTCCCATTGTTACTGTGTACGGATCTTTCTTCAATTTCTGTGTTATAACAAGGAAAACAAGTAAAATACAAAAAGCCTCCGGTTATTTGGAATTCTTGTACTCAAAGAAAGCAAAACAACAGGAAGAGTATTGTACGTCTCAAAGTTATTGAAGTTTCATGTATTGGTAGTTTCATACAGTACATTCACTACGTGACTAAAAAAAGTTATCTTAAGTATTAAGATAATACTACTGATTGATTTGAAAGATTGAACAGCAGCATGCTCTGTAAGCCTGGCCTATGTACAAGAGGGGATCAGATCTACTGTTTACTTTCCAGTGATTCATGCCACAAAATATCTTCCTTATGCCTTCATAGAGAAAACACATTTTGAATCATCATATACTCTGCTAGAAATCTCATACAAAACTTGACAAGTTTGACAACTAAGTCCAGAAACTGCTGTAATTCACTTATGAAGATTTTCTTTAATTAAAGAAATCAGTGGGTCAAAACCCTGGCCTCATTCAAGTCACTGGACATTTTGCTGCTAACTTCCACAAGTCCACAAACCCCAACAAATGATCAGCAGTTGTAACACAAAAAAAACCTCTTTTAGGCAATACTGTGCTTTTTGCTGCTGCATTTCCAGCTTCCCTTCAAAAAACTGACAGAAAATATTAAGGAAAAGAATATTTCGCCAAGGAAAATTTAGAACATTCTAATTAATATGTTTGAGTACCTCCTAAAATTTTTACCTTTTTCGCCTTTCTAAAACTACTTGTAGCCAAACATACAGAATTACAGACAACATGAAACTGAATAGGTTTGAAATAGTACCACCACAGGGAAGTTAAGAAATTATTAGAACATAGAAAACAACTTATAACTAAGCATGCTTTCTATAGTAAGCATTTATTTTAGGATACAATCAATGCTTCTGCAATGGCAGTGATTCAGGGAATATTTGTGTGACATGCCAGGGTGGGGTTTTTTTAATAAATGTCTTCAGAACAAAAAAATTCAAAGATAATACATACTTGTAATAAGCCATATGATGGTTCATCAAAGAGATTTTCAAAAGACTGAGACAGAGACTTGTTCTGAGAATTCACAAGAAGAATTCGTTTATCCTGCGGAGATCTGCAGTGAAATTTAAAAGGGGTTTCTGTAAGTACCACCAGTTTTTCCTGAAAATATTTTTAAAACATTTACTGTTTTTTGAAGTCACATTTCAGGTTTTGTGCAAAGAAAGCAGGTTTGATGCAAGATCACTCTTAGTTCTTGGCACAATTTCACAAGCTAACACACTACAAAATAGGACTTTCATTTTTCAAAAGATTAGTCATCATCCTATTAATTCTGAATTGTATTCTTTCATTCTTTGAAAAATCATTATGCTTTTGAGGAATTTTTGAGAAATTACTCTGGAAGATAACTTTTGACACCCACATGTAAATAAAGTTTTAACTATAATTTTCTGTATTTGACAATAGACAAAAAAAAGAGGTGACATAGTAAAGGAAATTTAGTAAGATACAGTCAACCTCAACACAATATATGCTGAAACTCCTTTAATGTAACAGGAAGTGACAAGAGCCCATTTCACCATACGCAGTTAAGGAATTCTTT
This sequence comes from Steatornis caripensis, assembly GCA_013398225.1. Taxonomy (NCBI): domain Eukaryota; kingdom Metazoa; phylum Chordata; class Aves; order Caprimulgiformes; family Steatornithidae; genus Steatornis; species Steatornis caripensis. Next base: position 689,549 of record VZSC01002529.1, read on the forward strand.
TTACCAATTAGTAAATCTTATATTAAGGCACGCTGTAAAACATTAGGTAAAGGAATACAAACTGCTTTTCAATGTATGAAAGCACATTAACAAATTTCTAACCAACAGTATTACAACAGCTACTGTCAGAATTATTCTAAGATTCATACTGACAGAAGCTTAAAAAACACCACAGCCATTGTACTGTGAAACAGAGCCATCTCAGTACAGCCCTGCGAATGTATTTCTGTGTAGACTCCAAAAGCTAACCGAACACAAACGCAATTTGGCCTAAGTCACTGTATTTGTACACTCTTGTTCTTCAATATAACATTTTGCTTCTCTGACAGGCTTGCACAGGCAGATGAAAACAGTAACAACAAAGGCAATGGAACTGTGCTGCTCGTAGTATTTAATCTGTCCTTTTGGTCTCACCCTCCTCCCTCAACATCCCATCTTCTCCCCTCATGCAGCACAGATACCCCAGCAATCCATTTATCAGCTCCTGAATCAGCAGTTTACAGCTCAACGCATGACAGCAGAGGGAAGAGCTCAGAAGCCAGGCTGACATTCAAGCCTTGGAGTTGGTAGCCACGCAGGGGAAAGCCAAGCACTTAGCCATCTGACTCTAATCCACTGCACAGACTATTATGAAATCTCTCTCTATTGCTCTCTCCCAAAGTTTAAATCCCCTATTTCTGGTCTTTGAAAGAAAAATTACTTTTATTTTTATTAGTGCCTGCATCATCTACCATATTATTAAAGTCAAAGATAAGAACTTTAATAAGCCTTATCTCTCTCCCATTCCAACAGGACAGAACACTGGTAACACTGACGGATATTAAATGCAACAAGAGATCTAATTTTGAGACAGCCAGACACCACAGTCATAGTTCTGAGGCAGCAACTGTTAATGAAGCTCAACTGGCTTTTGCTAAAGAGCAGCACAGGGGCAAAGGCTGAGTCATGTACTATGTTTTCCTTAACTAAAAGAACAAAACTTTGTACCATATCTCCATTTTAATTAAACATTCTGTCTGGACAGCCAGTTGGGTATCAACAGCTACCTGGGTAATGTTCAAAACAAAATTGTGAGCTAGACACTTTATTAAACACTTACTCATAATACTGCAAGTTAGAAAGTGTCAACCATACATGCAGTGTTTTCACAATACTAGACCGGTACTACCAATCTAGGAAGCACATAATCTTTAGAGCAACAAATTACAAATATTTTATTCAAGTTTAGTTACTTCAGACACACTGATCTTGGCAATGATGTCACATTTTATAAGGAATGGCGTCAGAGAAGGGCAAAAACTTTTGAGGTAATATAACAAAGGAAGAAAATGATCTCTGAGAAAGATATTTTAGAGAAAACTTTTAGCCTTAACATCAATATCCCATATATTATAAACTAGAGGTTGGGATAACAAGAAATTATGCTGCCGAGTAATTGCTTATGGCATCCAGAAAGCTGAGTAAACAGCTTTTCCTAAAAGAGTTTGTGAGCTTAGATACATCAAGTACTAAAGCATAAATAACCATAAGGAAATGACAGAAACAGACACACACTGAAGTCTGCCATTTCTACAACTTATCTGACATATTTGTTCTTTTCTTGTTCCTTAAAAAAATTATCATAATAATTCATGACTAGACCACAGAAAATAATTTGGTGCCAGAAGCAGAACTTAACTGGAAGAGGGGAACCTAAGCAAGAACACTAAAATCGGAAGTTCCTGCTCAGCTCAGTGCTTAACTTCATTCAAATTTAATTTCCATAGCTTTTTGCTTTAAAGTTCCCAAAGTATCTGCTGTTGCACCCATCAACACCTAGAAATGTTCAAGGTGGCAATACTAAGCAGCTCAGCACATCCTGAATGCTTCAACACCACCTCAGGTTTCCCTGTCTTACCTTTGGCAGGGAACTCCATCTGGTAAGCATTCCTAGACACCTCAGTGCACAGCTGCTGGGTCAGACTGCACAAACCCTATGCTACTGCCTCCTTTTTAAAACAGACACGTAAGGACATGACTGTCTCTCTTCATACAGCTTCTTCCACACCTGACAACTACTGTTTTGCACTATTCCCAGAAGGAATGTTGTGATGGGTCCGTGTGGCAGGGCTTTGGTAGCAGGGGAACAGGCTACACAGGCAGGTGGCCCCTGTCAGAAGCTGCTCGAAGCTCCCCTGGCTCCAGGCTGGCCCCACCTCGGGCTGAGGCCAGGCCACTTAGAGACAACATATGCACCTCTGCGATAATGTATTTAAGAACGGAACAAAGAAATAGCAGTTGAGAGACCTGCAGCAGAGGAAGGAGTGGAACGTGAGAGAAACACCTATGCAGATACTGTGAGTCAGTGAGGAAGGTGGTAGGCAGGGGTAGGTGACTGGAGCAGAGATTCCCCTGCAACCCAGAGGGAGCGGACAGGCTGTGCCCCTGCAGCCCACAGAGGATCATGGTAGAGCAGCCCATGAAGGAGCACAGAGGAGCAGAGAAGGACCTGCAGCCCATGAAGGACCATAGGGGACCAGAGATGAACCTGCAGGACCCCAAACCAGGGGAGGTGCCTGCTCCCAAAGAAGGCTGTGACTCTGTCGGCAGCCTGTGCTGGGTCAGTGCGTTCCTGAGGGACTGCCACACACCGGAAGGGCTCACATCAGAGGAGTTCGTGGAGGACTGTCTGCAATGGGAGGGACGCCATGCTGGAGCAGGGGAAGAGTGTGAGGAGCTCTCCTCCACTGAGTGGGAAGGAGCAGCAGAGACAACGTGTGGTGAACTGACTGCAACCCCCGTTCCCCATCCCCCTGTGCAACTCAAGGGGAGGAGGCAGAGAAATCAGGAGTGAAGTTAAAGGGAGGGGTGGGGGAAGGAGTTTTTAAGATCTGGCTTTCACATCTCATTATCTTACTGTGTTTTGATTAGTGACCAATTAAATTGAATGTTTTCCCCAAGTTGAGTCTGGTTTTTGCCCATGAGCATAACTGGCGAGTGAACCCTCCCTGCCCTTGTCTCAACCCACCAGGATTCATTACATTTTCTCCTCATCCCACCGAGAAGCGAGGAGTGAGCAAGCAGCCGCATGATGCTTTGTTACCAGCTGGGTCTAAACCATGACAAGTATCCACATCACCTGGCAAGAGGCTACAAAGAACAAGAATTAAGAATCCACTGGGTCAAATAAAGGAAGAATAGTAAGCGCCCACTCACTCACAGCACACTATCTGAAAGAGACAGTGCTTGAAACAGGAACCAAAATCACTATCTATTTAAATTTTCATTCAGTAGTTCAGCAATAAGCATTAATTTTACATATCAATGTGAAGTATAATTATTTGCAGCACATTGACTCAATAAAACTGGAAAAAATGCCTGGCAGTAACACAAACTGTCTAACATTATGTGTAGTAATCAACTGACAACCAAATGATGGACAGAACTCAGATGCCTGACTTAGACGAGCTTAGGTGTCCAACGTCATAAAATGGTTTGAGGTATTCTGGTATGTTAGTTTAGATTCCTATTTTTTAAAAAAATTTCAAACATGAAGTCAAAAGATAGAAAAAACTTCCTGAATATGAAAAAACAAAGTAACTTGTTACATAGCAGAGCAGTATCTTGTTGTAAATATTTCATGCCTTTGAGCAAAAAATATTAAATATAAAATAAGCTTAGTCCAGGTGTTTCAACATCAAATACGTGGAACTCCACCAAAATTAATGCAGGTGTAACTACAGACCTGTAGTTGCAGTACTGCATGTTAATTATCAACTTTGCCATTGCTTATTACATTTTATGTACATATGTACATACAGATATGTGTATATACACACATACATATATATATTCAAATAATATGCTCTTTAAACAGTGGCAATTAAAAAACCCAGCAGAATGAACTCATGAGCTTCAAATTGCTTTTGGTAAAGCCTGAAAGGGACTAACTGGAAAGAAGGCATAAGGGAAAAACCTTCACATAAAATTTTAAGGTTGTAGTTGGCAGTTAATCACAAGAACAAAGTTTTGATTAAGTCAATGCAAACCAGTTTGCTACACTGTCAAATGCACTCACTAGGCCTTCTTAAAACTCCTTTTCACTAAATATATATTATGGGAATCAGTTCAAAAACTTGAAACATGTTGCTGTGGTATATGGGCAACAAGCCGGTCACACAGATAAGGCATAAAGCTTTCAGAAACTCACCATACAATACAGGTGTTTTTCCAGTGTTTGCTACATGTTCCCTCAGAAACCTGCTCTAGCCTACCAGCAACTAGTTGGAAGATATCTACAAATAAGTAAACATACAGCAGTACACTCAAAAAGGAACACTCTCCTTAGGGGGAAGGGGAGGGAGGCAGGAGGATGGCAGGATGACAACATTCCCCTGTACCTGCAGAAGTAGTGAGATCAGGAAATGAAACGAAAGGAGGTTTAAGGGAACTCAAGGGAACCTAGAGAAAAAAACTCAGGTTTTAAGATGAAGTTGTCATCCAGGATTTCCTACTCTACAGTTGTACAGAGAATATTCTGACTTGCATCTTTATCTTGTCCCCCTCATAGCCTCTCCTTTGTTCTTCCTGAATTTTCCCATTAAGCTTGCACATAGTGCTACAGTCAGTACCGTTTCACAAGCTGCTCAACACTCACCATGCTACCTTCTCCAAGAAGCTGACAACTTCTCGTAATCATAGACTCCAACACCACATCTTCAGTGTCAAAGCCTTTCACAAATCAGTTCAATGAAGGTACAACCCTCATGTCCTACTGCCTTGCTCTCCAGCCTAACAGTATTACTCAGTGACAGCCTCCCCTATTAGTCGAAGGCAACTCTGACCTCGTTGATGCTACCAATGTGAGAAGAGCCCTCCCACTGTCCTTTCACCATCCACCTTCAAACCTGTCATTAGAATATTATGTTGCAAGTGACAATAACAAAACACTTTTGAGAACAGAATACCCGTTACACTGATGTTACACCTGTTCAGGTGTATCTGTTACACCTCATTGTTTCTTCATGCTTTAGGTACGCGTAGTCACCTTGTTGCCTTCTGAAATTATACTTATGGCTACATGGAGCAGAACATTTTATTTTATCTGTATTTACGCTATGTGCATCAAAAAGACTTTTATCTAAGTGAGAAACTTGGAAGTAACACAATATAATTGTGTAGATATAGCACTTAAGGATATGGACTTATGGTTTATGGTTGGACTCACTGTTACAGATCTTTTCCAACCTAAATGATTTCATGATTTTATAAATACACAACAAAACCCAAGTATTTGGTTGGGTGGACGAGGGGAGAGCAGTGGATCTTGTCTACCTTGACTTCAGTAAGGCTTTTGACACTGTCTCCCACAACATCCTCACAGGTAAGCTCAGGAAGAGTG
>VZSC01002529.1:695607-706405 GCA_013398225.1 Steatornis caripensis
AGGTTGTGGAGTCTCCTTCTCTGGAGAGATTCAAAACCTGCCTGGATGCATTCCTGTGCAACCTGCTCTAGGCTAACCTGCTTTAGCAGGGGGGTTGGACTAGATGATCTCTAGAGGTCCCTTCCAACCCCTACCATTCTATGATTCTATGATTTAACACTATGATAGGATCTAACTATGTTTACATTCAGAAAGCTGATTTGAAGAGTAAAGATCAAGTGTGAAACATTCCCCACAGCAAGAAATTACAGTGGAATAGAATTCTGGGGGAAAACATTTATATGCAGATTAATTTAGTTGACAGTACTGTAAGTTACTTCACACACTGATGTCAATACTCATAGATATTTCACACAAAATAGAAGATCTCAAATTTCAACACAAATTATTTCATTTAATAGAAGTGTGCCATGAAGAAGGATTTAACTTTACACCGAGTGTTCATGAGAAGCTTCTCTACCCACTAGAGAGAGCTACAGAGGTATTACGGAGCTAAGAACATTTCCAACAGATTCTGAACTAGTTCATAAATTGATCCAACAATTTTTAAACTTCGGCCTACATTCCAAATGTGTATCCAAAATTACAGTTTCAGTCACCTTGAAAATTGATTCTACTAATAAAAAAGGGAAGAGAAAATACATCAGGAAGTGTTAATCTGCAATTCGTTACAGAATTTAAAAAGTAAACCCATAATCCATATTTTAAATCAGAACTAAGAGTTGCCTGATACTTACTCATTCAGTACAACATGCTTTTCAAGGCATTTAATCAATAGTTTGCTATCTCCATGATGAAAGTGAAGAGCTGGAAGCTTCACATCATCCTTCAAACAGAACACCAAATAGGACCATCCCATGCCTTCTTTGTTTTGTTTGATTGATTTCAGATCTGTCAAACTGAACAGGAACGACCACTTGCTTTCTCCATTTGCATGAGTTGTAGCATCTTAAAAACAAAATTACCACATGATTTTAGTTTAACTTCCTGTGTTAGTAATTACAAGTGCATCATATCTGTCACTGTTCCTAAAAAACAAACCCAAAATCTAGCATTGGTTCTGATAATAAAGTGTATACCGTAACTGCTCTTTCTGGATTTCTCTTTGTACCTCTTTGGCTTCTACAGACTTCTAAAATAATGAGCAAGTCCATTAGACTGTTCTCCTAAAGCTGTGCCTACAGTTTATAAAAGTGATCCAGCAGTCAGATGTACAACTGCTGTATCAAATTCCAGCAGTAAGCTGAATCCCACCAACATCTCCACCAGGCAGTCCTACTTACTCAGGCCAAATATGATACACATTACAATACTGTATGCTATGCATTGCATACAGTATTAGCTATGTGTTGTAAGACTGCCACCAAAGTAAGGGAGAAGGAATCGAAAATCTCCCCACACACTCCTCTCTCCCCTACTGCATAAGCATGTATACACTCTGTGTAAGACTGTATACATTCAAAGAGAAGGGATTAAATTTTACTTTGCTAAAGACACAAAATTGCCAGGGTGGCTGGAGGGGTCTGGCACACCCCCTGGCCTGCCCCTATCAAATTCCAGCAACTGGAAGTAAGCAAGAAGTTGCAAAGAGCATAATCCAAATCAGTAGTGCTCACTGACACTCACTTTGGATGAAGATGTACTCTGATCCCCGAAGATGAAAAATCAATACAAACCAGTGATGTAACAAACCATCCTATGTGTGACAAAGATGCTGGTTTTAGCTTCATATCGTGCTAGCACTAAAAGCTCCTCTAAAACTCAGTATTCTACGAGCAAAGACTGTGCTGTACCCAAAAACATTCATAATCTTAAATGCAAATCCTGCACTCATGCATGACATAGATGACATTTACAACCATCAGATATGGTGAAACAAGTACAATGGTTCTCAGTTATAGGCTGAAAAATAATACAGGGAAAACAAGTATTATAAAGAAAAATACTACAGGAGAATCACAGAAAAAAGATTACTTGAGAATCACTGTCCTTTCTCCTCTTTTTTTTTTTTTACAACATATCTACTGAGACACTATAACAAAAATGATGTGGCTATAAAATTATTTTGCCAAAGTAAAAAAGACCATATAAAAAAGACCCATGTACCACATAACTACGCATTCCATCTCCCCCTGCTGTTGCAGTATGGAAAAGCATTTGAGTAGTAAACCACTTATTTTTTCGTTTTCCTCTATAACATGACATTTAGTTCAAATTCCATTTGTTTGAGAGACTACAACAGCCCAATGGAGATAAAACTGCTACATCATCTAATGATCATCACAGCAACAAGTTGGATTTAATGTTTATTTTTCAATACAATTCTCTAGCAATTTAAAGAAAAAATAGATTGGATACAGGTGGCAGCTATTCCGTTGTGATTCTTTTCCCACACAGAGATTCACCTCTGACCACAAACAACTCCCAGCTTTTCAATTCCTAATAAAATCCATTTTACTGTATCTAAAAGGCAATTCTTCAGTTACAAGTTACCACAAAGAAAAAACAAAACAACCCACACTTATTTTTTAAGTACCTCCATTTGAATGAGGTTTCTTTTTAAAAGAGACTGTGGTGACCATGTCCCACTCTGCTTCATAACTACTTGGACGGTCTGCTCCTCGGGAACATTTTTCTTTAGGAGTTTGAGTCCACTCCACAACAGAACTGGAATCCTGAGGAAAAAAAAGTGACTATCAAAAAACACAATGCATGAGAATTGACCTAGTTTCTCAGATTCAACAACAAAAATAAGTATCTTCATTCTCACAGATTAAAAGAATCTGTAGTATTAAAATCCTAAGAAACACGATACAGTTCAACACAGGAAACTTGGACTTACACTAAGGCAAGAGCTTTGCTTAATGAATTCAATATGGTACTAAAATACTATAGCCTCTCTTGCAGACTCTACCAACATAACAAACTTTTTCTTTAAATGTAAAACTTAAATCTTTCTTCTTTAGTCACATTCTCTTAATACTGCTTAAATACCACATATCACTGGATCTTGAAACCTGCAGAGACTTCTATTTTTATTTTGCATTAGAACAGTATCTCAACGTTTTGAGTCTAATTATGAAGGGTGAATCCAGACAACCAGACTACAACATAGTAGATGCAGGGGGACTGGTGACCATGATACACTCACTTGGTCTTTGCTACTCATACAGTCAGTCCCCTTCTATTTCATATATGAACGAAGGGAAAACTAAATACAGTCACCTACACATATATGCCGATAACCTGAACTGGGACTGCAGTCCATAAATACCATTCCTACGTGTAGGTAGTAATACTAATGATTATCACATAAATAAATTTTGTTTCCAGTTATGAGATTATTTTTGCACAAATTAACACAAAATAAAATCTCTGGAGAAACAAACAACACTGACAACTAACAAACATACCTTTCCAGCACAGAGGATATTAGAAGTATCCAAAGTATCATCCAGTGGTCTCCAGTCTACTATTACTTCATTTTCCTACAACACAAACAATCATAAATAAATTCAATACTACACAACAAAGTACATATCCCTATTTACTCATGGTATGATTACGGTACAACTTACATATATACACATATATAAACTATGCAGACGATAAATATTATGTGATGTTTGCTCATTTACAAAATCCTATACTTAAAAAGACATTTAACATTTCCCAAACACGTTACATGCTTTGCCAACAAACATACAAAGCTTCCCTAACTGTATTATGCAAATAAATACCTTTTCTATGACACGTAGTACTCCTGATAGTAAGCTGTCCTGGTCATCATTTTTTCCACAGGACGAATGAATGAAAACTCCTTCTTGCTCGTATACAACCTGTAACAAAGCAGGTAATGAAATAAAAGACAGGATTTTAAAATTGTTTCGCTCTCCTGTTGTACTCATTATCATTTTGACTTACCTACATAGGTTGAAGTTAACACTCCTACCTTATTAGGGGTTTTGTTACCTTTCCTTCCCCTGCACTCCCAAGATCTGAATCTTTCACTTATTTAAATCAAGAAACAATGGAAACTGGAACTTGTTAAATTTACTCTCTAAGCAATACACCAACTATTATTAATTTGCCAGTAAATCACAAAAAAAATGCGTTCAATACCTAGCATTTTTTAAATCAGTGGGCAGAGGTTCATATGGAAATACCACACAGCTTTTAAAATATTAAAACACTTTCTCATATATATAGTCTGTCTTTCCCCCACTTGCCATTTAAGCATGTTGAAATTATAACCTTAATTTAAATTAAAAATGGACAGTCTAGTGCACAAAAGATAAACTCCACACACAAAGAAACTGCAGTCTTAAATTAAATAATGGCCTAATCCTACATTCAAGGTGCACAGCAAAGGTTCCATGTCAAAGGCAGAATATGTGAGTCAGATAAGAGAGACTTGCAGGAGTATACACTGCCCATGTAACTTTTGCATTTAAGCATTTACAAAACTCTTCACAGTGTTATGCTCTTGCTCTTAAAAAGAAAAGAAAATTAGAGAATTCTTGTCTGTCAAAATTCAGCAGGCTCTTCAAAGTGGCATGCTATACATACTCTTAAAAGCTCCGTAAACAATGTAAATGTGTTCTGTTTTAAACAACTCTGAAAGAAGAGTGAAAAGTCCCTAATATACCAAACTTAGATTTTGTGGAAGTGAAACACATTAAATAGTCACAGTAATTTTTTTACAACCATGTTAATTTTCAAACCAAGCTGCGAACACTGCCTTAAGAAATACCTATTTTTAAAGGCAAAACCTAATAATTCTTAACTAATCAGAAACATTTATTTCCTCAGTACTCAAATTCAAATATCAGTATCTCTTTTTCTCAACTTATTTGCCACATTTTTTAAATCATCACATTTGCAGTCAGTAAACTAAGACTTTTGGTGTGTAAGCTAAACTAGCCAGACAAGAACACAGAGCTTAAACATAGCAATAAAATTCAGTTAACTTATCCTTTCTGTTCTAGATTTACTTCTTAAATTTCTCTTCACTTTACACATGCAAGAAATTTCTGAAGTGTCCTGTTTAAGCACAGAAACGTCACTTGGAAGAGACCTCTAGAGGTCACTTAGTATAATCTTCCTCTTGAAGGATTATTAACATCAGGTTATCTTTCAAATATTGGAAGCCTTCTTTCTTGTTCTCTATTACAGTGGGGTTTTTCTCTTTTCTATCAAAAAACATCCTCCCTCTATTTCTACCAAGTACCTGCTTTTAAATTCAGTCTCTTAAACAAGGCAACTTTGGAAGTTATTTAAATGCTACCTCCTAGATATTTAGACATGATCTATCACCGCAACTACTCAGAAGTATGAATCAAAGCGATCAATCACAGGGATAGTTGTTCCAGAAAAATCCCTATTTGTATCAGAGTTGTGCTGGTAAAAGTGCATTTCTGCCAATAATATCAGCAAGTATCACATGGTATATCTTCTCAGTCTAGACAGTATGCAATCTAAAAATTGTTTTCATTATTTTCCATCCATTAACCTCTCACAAGGACAAACATTTCCTTTCACAGGAAAAGAAAACATACTCCCAGTGCCACAGTTGTCATGCAACTGAAAAATTCTACATTGCTCTGCACAACAGATCTAGCTCCCTGCTCCATGCTCCCCCAAAACAGCCGATAAAATCAAAGAAGTGAGAGTAGGCTCAGAAGTTTGGAGGGTATCTGTAAAACAGATGACTTCTCACAGTGCAGCTTATTTCCCTCCTCCAGTTACTCAAGAGAAAAACTTCTCCAAGTTTGAAAGGCCAGAAAGCCAAACTGTTGGGATTTATTCTTATCCAATAACAGGTGCAATCTTGTATTTATTTTTTCCAACTGCTATCAAGTATTTAAGACAACTGAGCTTAAAAAGTGCAATTTTTTTTACATCACTGAAGAAAGGTTGAGTCACACGTAGACAACAGTCTACAAGATGCAATAAAGTAACCAATTTGAAGAAAGATATGGTTTTAATTGAATAAAAGATTATCCAGGAAGTGCTTTAGCAGCTGCAAAACCCACTGCAAAACAATTTGGAAGTTACAGTCCTTGAATTATCTGAAATACTGAGCTGCTCTGCTTAGAAGTACTTCGTAAGATAACTCCGTAACTGAATTTAAATAAGCTGATTTTGAGAATATCATTTTACAGTGGTAGCATCTGAAGACTAGCTACACTGGACAGCTGTATGTCACACAATGCTCTTAGCAAGCTGAAAATTCAAAAATGCTACAAAGTATTCTTAAGCACCTTACAGTAAAATGCACTTGGTGACAGATTTTTGTTTTCTGGTATTACTGCACTGGCAAGCTGTTACTCAATTGAAAGAAGGAAAGCAACATTAAATTAAGACATTCATGTAATAAGCACTAAGAAAAGTATCAAATGGAAAGATAATATATCAACAGTTAGATTTGAATCAAAAAACACAAAATCATTAAAATACTAAGGACTTGTGTAAGTTGTGCATGCAAAATTTATGTAGTCAGATCCTGGTACATATGGAGACAGCAGAAGGAACCAGATGTGAGCAGGACAGGATAATGAGCTCATTTTCCCCTTATTAGCAGTTAAAGTAACTATAAACCCCCCAAGCCCTACCAAAACCTGCATCAGTACTACCTGTCAACACCCTCTACATAGGAAAGCAATTCAATCGCCTTTAAATCTTTGCCCTGGTTTGAGCTAGGACAGAAACAATTTTCTTTATTCATTTTACTTTTCAGTTAAGTCTCTTCTAAGAAGTTGCACTCTCTGAAATTAACTGCATGTTTTTCAGACAGTGTTTGCTTCTAGCAGTGATAAAGTTCAATGTTTATAGTTACTGCTAGAACATCAGTAGGAATGGCATGCAGAAAGGCTCTTGCTTATAGTTACTCCTATGGAGACCAAGGTCGATGCTTGCTTCTGCTAACTGTCTTATGCACCAGAAATTAAAGAGTACAAAAGAGGTCTCACCTGTGACCCTCCGGTGGGGAGGAGGACGTTGGACAAGTGACCCAAACCTGACCAAACAGAGTATTCCATCCCATATGCATCATACTCAGTATAAAGCTGAGGGATCACAAGGGTCAAGCTCTCTTTTTCTAAGGCCAGTATTCGAGGAGGACTCCGTCTGATTCTTCTGCCTTCAATCCAGATCCCTGCCTTCGCAAGTCCCATTCTCGTCTGCTGCTGAGTACGGTCCAGGACTTTCCTGGGGCCTGCCCTATAGCATCCGGGTGACATGCTAGTCTGCGGCGGGGGGCTCAATATTGGTTTTGTAGATACTGGTATGTATTTCACTATTATTTTTTCTATTATTATAATACATTATTATTGTAGGTAGATTAAAGCTGTTTTAACTTTTCCAATCCGTAAGTCTCTTTCCCCCTGCCTTTTGGGGAGGGAAAGGGTTAACAAAGAGCATCTGTTGTCCCTTTAACAGCCAGCCCAGCTTTAAACCTGGACAATCTTGAAAACTTTTTGGCTTCAGTGACAGAGGTCTGTGATCTAGAAAGGCCTCATTATCTACTGTGTGAAAGAATGCAAGAGTTTTAAGAACACATCTGTTCAGTTAGTTGATTATGCTTCTTGTGTAACAAGACAGGAAAGTAAGTTACTGGCTCACCTTGTTTTTGTACTAGTCATTATTTTACATACAAAGGTGAGAAGTAGGTGGAGTCAAGCTCAATATTTATTTTCTTTTCATATGACTAGAGCTATCACTCTTCCTCTAAGTCAATACAACATTAATAAGCCCATCTTTAAAAAAAGACAAGTTCACGTTAAAAAGTGCATGCCACAGGTGACTGGGTAAGTTGACACATCCCTAGGATTTTAATCAAAACCTAAAGGTATTCCTCACCTCAATATTACAGCCTTTCTACCCAGTAAGAAACCTGTGCTCTGCACAGTCAACCGACCGGTCATGGCAACAGAACCCCAGGGAAGAAAAGCAGTGCATGTTGCTTAGATGCTTGAGGCCAAAAAAGTTGCCCAGCCATGAAAGATCTAACCACAGATTTAAGCAACAGTGGTTTTGCTCCCTTTTACGCCTATTTGCACACATTTGTTGAACTGTCCACAGAGATGCATGTTCCTCAGGTTTAGATGTTATTACATACATGAAAGCCAGAACGTGCTAGTCCCACAAGAGAAACACAAATGAAAAAAGAACAGAAGAGTTTGTCAAAAGCACATATCAACACAAGCAAAGCAAATGAAGATGTAATGTGACAGGAGCTAAATGATTTTGAAAATTACTTGATTTCAACCAAATTTCCATTCTTTCTTGTAGCTGTAAATATATCAGAATTACTCAAAGGTTTTCAGACATCTTACTATCTTAAAGCCAGTTCTATGCAAAACAGTTTCCAGATTTATCCATCTATGCTATCCTTAAGTTTATCGAATGCTTAAAACCGTAAGCATGACTACCTAAGGAAACTTATCACTGTAAGATTACTCAGTTGGCAACTTTCTTCTACAAAGAAATTATGGAGAAAGTAGGAAAAAAGTTCATTAAAAAACAGTACTAAATAATACAATCCCAAAGTTTCAAACTTGAAACAATATGACCGTGAGAAGCTTATGTTCATAGGTCTTTCCTGCTTGTCAAGCAAGTCTATACTTGCAGCCTGCAAGCATGACTTACACCACATTTATTTCTCCAGTTCTATAGAATGAAAACTAGACCCATTGCCTATTTGATTCAGAAGCCTACCAAAAGCTAAAAATTGATGCAAGAGTTTCCAAATGCTGCTAAGCCACCTTAACTTGGTTTTTTTTCCATAGGTGCTACGGAAGTCAAAGGCAACTTCACAGTTCATTCTAATCAGTCATTAAAAGCACTGTGCGACACAGAGACCACAGCTATTCCATCACATATACTGACACAGGGTCTGTAAAAACAGGAAACCACAGCACAAAATTCAGCAAAGCTGCACGAAGGAATAATCATCTACCCATAAAAAGCAGAGGGAAGCAGCAGGATGTAGGCTCAGTATACATGTCATGGCATACGCTAGTTGAGGTTCTGGAAAACTGTTCAAGTATTTATATTCCACGTCCAGTATAAAATAACTTTCTGAAGTTCCACTGTTGTCCTAGTAACAATTTTCTGAGAAATAAATTGTATCATTCTTAATACTGTAAGGACATGGCATGGGCAATTCATATCTCCAGCTTATTACGCTGCTTACAAGCAGTCAACAGGCAATGTTTGTAGCTTTTTATTGCCAGGGACATACATGAGTAGAAAGCCTTCAGCACATCACATCAACAATTACAATATATGCCAGAACACAAGCAATGTTTTTCGATTAAATCCTTGCCATTTGATGGCAATTTACAGCCCTGTGCCACCAGCTAGCGAAAGATGACAACACTGCACCCAAAGACAAGGAGGCATAGGCAACAAAAAAGGAGAGCTAGGATCTGGGGCTACCACAGAACAGGGTAGTCCAGCCCTCCTCACCCATGTATTTCCCACCCTGCCTGTGTGGGACACCTAAGTACTAGCTGATGTCTCGCGCACTGATGATTCATACCTTACGCTCTTGCTCTTACCTCTGTCACACACCAATGATCTGCCAAATGCAGGACGTTTGAGAATGGACAAGCACTGCAACTCTCCCATGCAGTTAGCTAGTTCCATCTTTCAGACGCTTCATACTCCCTCCCCATGTTCTTACCAAACAAGATGCCATCCAGCTTCTTACGACAGATACAGCTTGCAGCACCTACAGAGTGAATCAACCCCTGCTTTGGGGTCACTACGTAATTATAGCACTGCGCAAATCCCAATTATAACAACTCTTCAGTAGCAGTTACTTCATTTTTGCCTCATATTAGAGAGTCAGGTAAAGGACCTCACTGTGGATTCAACAATTGAAACAGCAAGCTGATAGCAAAGTGACTGGGTAAGAAAGTGGGAACGCTCCGCAGGCTACAAATTACGGAAAAATGGGTATGTCTGCAAACATTAACAACAGACACAGCAGCTGCACAGCATCTTATTTTCAGATTCTGACAGAAGGTAAACAGAACAAAAGATGCAAGACAGTAAGGAAACAACTATAGGCCAATAAAATAAATTCAATTTAGGCAAAGGTTGTCTTGAGAGACCTTACATCCACAACAGCAAGTATCTTAGTTTAGAGCTATGCTTTCAGTTAGAAGAACTATAACTCAATTTAAAAATCTGCACTATGCTGCTTTAATTTCCATCACCCTCTTTCGAATAGCTGAGGTTTCCTCAGACCTTATTCACACATCCACTGCTAAACTGTCACTGGGCACATCAAAGCGCCTACTACATCAACAGTCTGTTTTCAGTGACAGGATAACAGTACGTTTGAGCACTGTGCAACGCATCAAGCTAACATTACTTCTCTAACCTCCAATCAGGAGTAGTCAACATGGATTCACCAAGGAAAAATCCCGCTTGACCAATCTGATAGCCTTCTATGATGGCATGACCGGCTGGGGATAGATGAGAGGAGACTGGTGGATGAGCCTACCTCAACTTCAGCAAGGCTTTTGACATTGTCTTCCACAACATCCTCATAGGTAAGCTTAGGAAGTGTGGGTCAGATGAGTGGGCAGTGAGGTGGATCGAAAACTGACTGAATGGCAGAGCTCAGCGGGTTGTGATCAGTGGCGCAGAGTCTAGTTGGAGGCCCGTCACCAGCGGTGTTCCCCAGGGGTCAGTACTGGGTCCAGACCTGTTCAACATATTCATCAACAACCTGGATGAAGGCACTATCCTCAGCAAATTTGCTGACAATACAAAGCTGGGGGGA
>VZSC01002529.1:714947-733655 GCA_013398225.1 Steatornis caripensis
TTTTTTTTTTTTTACATCTTTTATACATCATATATATACATATACACCTCGCTACTCAAAGCAGGACTAATTTAGTAGCTGGGTCAGATTGCTCAGGGGCACTTTTGCTCTGTGACAGAACATATGACCTCTTGGCAGACTCAGGAACACAACTGCAGAGGCACCCTGCAATCATCTGTGAAGCATGATTCTCAGCTAAAGGACGGAAAGAGGGACCAAAACCAATGTGTGGGGTTAGAGATATGCTCAGGGTGACATCCTTACACAGAAGATCCTGCTCTGAGCAAGACAAGTGTTTTCCACTTTCTCCAATAAGGATGGTTGAAAAATCTTGTTAATTCCTCACCCAAAGCAGGGTTCATGTCTGCTTTTCAACAAATCTGGTCATTTAGAGGAAAGCCAGTTCAAGAAACTGCCATTCAAGTTCGATATTTACCCGAGTTAGAGACCAAGCTAAAGAAGGTAGCACAGCAGGATCCTGTTCCTCTATGAGGTTCTTAAGGTACTATGGTAATACTACTAATATACTACAAGTTTCTTCTTTCAGTGTTTCCATCGCTAAAGACATGCTAATTAACAGTTAATTACAGTGTGTCTGTACTCAACTGAATGCTAACCTGTGCTCCTCTATGTGTTTTCCCTTAAGCTTCCAGCATTCCCATGTTTGTTTGTACAGTCACTCAGTGAGAACAGAAACACGGAGTGGGAATTGGAGAGTACTGAGATGCAGACTCCACGTAAGATCTGAGCAGTGAGGAACAGCTACTGCACACCCCTTGTGAGAGGAGAAGGGGTTTAGCACAATGAATTAATGTATCCATACACAAAATCAGAGTTGCTTTGTCAAACATGGAACTGTGACTGCAAATAATGGCGAAGTGTTCTTCAGAAAAAGGATGGGAGAAAAGGATCACTTAGCAGGCAACAGGCTAACACAGAGAAACTCAGAATAAATTTTTTAAAGAGATGGAGCTGTGAAAATATCCAGGAAAAGGTGAATTACTTCTAGATCAATTTTCTTAAACATTTTAATCCAGGTAAAGATTATTTCATTTGTTAGGACTGGTTATTGTTGCCAGACCTGCAGTAAGGTAATTAGTGTTTGTACGAGGGTGTTGCAGCTGACCAAAAGAGACAAAACTATCTTCCACTATTCCTTAAGAAAAGCAGCAGCTGGGGCGTTGGACACCAGACTTGGAGAAAATGAGAGGTATCAGAAAGATACAATCAACAAAAAAATTGATAAGCAAGTATTTGGACATTCCTGAAGCTCAATGGAGCCTGAATGCTTATAGAAGCATCATGGAGTTCTGGATAAGCCTTGAGCAAAAAAACATGGAAAAACAATGACCTGACTAAAACCCTGTGTTTAAAACATTCCTGATCTTTGGATCTAGAGTCGTGCCCAGCCCTACTCCACACACAGTTCAAAAGGAAGAGATTAGAATGAAGAAAATAAGCTCCTGCAGTCTTCAAACATAGACCTTAAAACGTACGTGCAGATGGGGCCATCACTTTGCAAATATACAGGTACACTACAAAAGCAATATACAAGTACTTCTGAAAAATAGCTTTACAGAGAAACACTGTATGCCAGTGGAAGAATGCTTAGAAACATAACATTTATTTTTATTTAAAGATATATTACCAAGAATTTCCCAAGAAGCACCATAACAGAGGAAAAGATAGTCTTCAGAGGGTGTGAGACAAGCCCAAAATGAAAAGCTTTCACTCCTGTTGTGCAACCAGAACTGGATGCAGCACAGCATCACCTGAAAGAGCTGTCAACTAAGTAAAGACTTAAAAGATAAATCCCATTTCTATTACTGCTGGGTATCAGCTAATGCCTGCAATTCCAAAGTTAAAAAAATGTTGCTGGAAAACATCACTGGAATATGCAGTATGTGTATGAAGTCATTGGAAGGTGTCCATTCATAGAAGGCAAGGGACTAATCCTCAACTTGTCATCTATTTAAAGCATTAAAATTCAATACATTTGGTTTTTTATCTGGCCTTAGGACCACCCCAGTCCTTGGGAATCATCCATTACTCCCAAACATAGCTCCCAAATACAGGTATCAGTCCCACTGAATTGCACTTCTGAGTTTGAAATTAACCCTCACTAAGTGACAGTTCTCACACAACAACGAGGGTTGTTCTTGTTTCCTGGAGAAGTCTTCTCTCAGAGACATCTTAAAGTCAAGCTTGAGACACTTCTCAGACTTAGTGTTGAGACTTTACTTTCCTTTGACAGAGATGCGTTCAATGCAGTTCCCTTTTTCCACAAGACATAGGAAAGGAGTGTCTGCTCTAAGGTTTTGGTGAATGATCAATAGGTCCCATTGCACTCTTCCTGGGTCTTCTGTCCTATCACGCTGCTTTCAGCATCTCAGTCACCACTTGCCTCACTGTTGCAGAGGAGCATTTCAGAGAGCTCAGTTCCACAGACCAATTTACTCCATGAGATACAGGACCACCTCCCAGTTAGTTGCCCAACCTACAAGACTTCCCTCCTGGGCCCTTCTCCCTTGCTCTTTTGCAAACTGCCAATTGCATAACAATGAGTATATTGTTATGCAAGATGGAGAGGAAAAATGACTCTGCTATCACATTGCAATATCACAGGATCACAGAAAGGTTGAGATTGGCAAGGACCTTTAGAGATCATCTAGTCCAACCCTCCTGCTCAGAGCAGATCGTAGATCAGACTGTAGGGCAGAGCAGATTGCTTAGGACCTCGTCCAGTTGAGTTTTGAGTAGCTCCAAGGACAGAGGCACCACAACCTCCTCGGTCAAGCTGTTCCACTGTTTGGCCACCCTTGGAGTGAAAAAGATTTTTTGGTGGCCCTCTCTTCATTGGATTTTAAGTAGCCATCTGCTCTAACAAGAAATCTTCTGCCACATAAAGGTAGTCACAACACCGCAGCCAGCACCGAGTGTGCAGCTAGGTTCCTGGCTTTCCTGTAGTTTCTGTTGCCACCACAGCTGCAAAGTGTAGCCATTATTGCTATGCCAAGAGCTGCAGCAGCTGCTGTTGTTGTGTTCACACAGCTATTTCAGCAGAGTTCCAAGATCCATTCCTGTATTCGCAAGTGTCAGCTGCCCACATGCTCAGCCACGTGAAAACCTGGCCTGCACAAGACAAGTGCGGATTCTGTCAAGTCCTTCCATTACAGGCTTAATTTGTACAAAAACCCCACAGCACAGAAACAAACAGTGCCAAAAATACCTTTTCCTTTGACCTTCTGCTCACAGGAAATGGGTATATTCCAAGCCTTCCTTTGACAGATGCAACCCACAATTTTTCCAGGCCATTCCAATTTGTCACAGATCACGAACAGCAAGTAAACAGGGTGCTGTCCTGGACTCTGCGGGCAGCAGGACACCCAGGAGGAAGCTGAAAACCAGTCTTCTCTTGAGTTCCTCACACTCAAAGAGATACCAGTCCTCAGCATGAATTGTGTTACAGACAACGAAGGAGATATCCCAGGATTTACCCGTCACATCCTCTTGTCTTCCATGCACAAGTGAAAAAGGTAAAAAAAACCATCCTCCCATCCTACTCACAAATAGGAGAGCAGGAGAGAGATCAGGCTCTGGCTCCATTCGAGTCAACCAAGTAAGCCTAGGGTACTGACCTGTTTAATCATTAGCATCCTCGTTTATATAACTATAGCCCATACCATTTAGGTTTCTCATGGACTAATAACTAGACACAGCATGGGAATCAACACAGCCACTCCAAGCAGGCAGCATATAAACATGACTTAAAGGGCATAAAAGGACTTAGGCACCTGGATGAAAGCTGTTCTCTGCCTTTTGCTCTCAAGGCCAGAGCTCCTTATACATCCTGGCCCAATTTATTTGCCAGTAAAAATGTAGCCTCTGGGACCAATTAGGATCTTCTCTACTCACTAATTGTCTTCTCCTCCATGTAGAAACCGAGAAATGAAGATATTACAGCCTTTCTAACCCACTCCTCTAAGAAAACATTCAAAAACCTAACCTGCACAAGTACAGCATGCAGGTATAGTAATGTTCCACGCTCAGCTGCCTTCTGCCACAAGATTAGGCAAAGATAGGGACAAAGAAATTAAGTAAACACAGACTGAAATTAAAAGGAAGGAAATCCTTTTCCTCACCAGCATTTATTTGTATTCAGAGTGTGAAGGCATGGAGATGTAACAAGACATGAAGGCAGAACACTGGATGATGAGCTTTCTTCGAGAATGTGCACTATGTCACGTTTTGTATATCCATAACCACAGCTTTAGAGTTCTTTGTTCGTGAACCTGGTATTTTTACCTATGCACGTATAAAGTATTACTAGAATTCCAGAATATCAAACTACCCAAAACACACAAGATTTGTCATAAGAAAACATTACGGTTGGTACAACTGATCACAAGTTTACAATAGCCTTGTTCTCTAAGCGGGATAAGAAACCTTTTCGTTTAATAATATAAAAGAAGCAGAGCATGTACCAACATTAAATGCCCTGCATTTGTCATGCAAGGAGAGATTCATGATTACATCAGCCTCCAGAGACTAGTTGGAAGCTACCCGAGAGTGATGACTAAACAGAAACTGATCTGTTGTTTGCAGATTGGCAGAGACTAGTATTGCCAGAGCTAGGAGTGCAGAAAGCAAAGATAAATAGTAGTAACCCCATCATTTCTACATATGCGTTACAACACCACCAACAGGCAACAATTCCTGGAAGGAGTAGGAAACTAACAGAACAATTGTTGTAGGGTGGGGGTAGTCAACGCCGTATTTCATCCCAGCTGTTAAAAAGCAATGCTAAGGATGGGTCCATGCTACTAACACAGTACTTCGTTCCTTCTCTTAGCTTGCCATCACAATCCAGTTTAAGAGATCGCTCAGTTTCCCAAGCTGAAATCCCCGAGTCCCTGAAAAAGAATCCGTGTCCCATGGATTCAAGCACTGCAGTATTCACACACTGAAAGGATGGTCAATGTTGCTTGAAGGCTTCCATTGAAGTACAACTCCGTGTCATTTCCAGCCTCTGACCAATTTCTCTAACCAGTATGGGCACATCTTATGCTTGAGGATTGTTTTGCAATTACTCTATGTCACAAAACAAAGGGGAGAGTAGACTGGCAATCAGAGGTGCATTGGACACTCTGCTGCCTCTCACTATTTGAAACATTCATCATAGGGCTCAGATTGCAGGGGGTAACTACAAGCAGCACCATTCACCTCATTTAACATAGCCCCTCTAATGAGATGTTCACAGACTTTGGAAAGACTAAATCTGTGAAGGAACTACATTTACTCAAAAAAGCTCTTGGGGGTTAGTTGCTTGACAAAAAAATTCTCACCAAATAGAAAATACACTTTCTGACACAAAGATAGCGGGATATAGCTACTGACTTTTTAAAAGCTCAAGTGAAAGGGCTAAGAGCAACCAAAGCAGGAACTGTGCTAACTCCCCTTATCTTGCCCTGCTTCTCCTGTTGCTTGCTGTTTTCACTCACAATGGCCATCCAGTTCAAATCCACAGCATCAGCTGAACAGCAATTTTCACTGGGTCCGTGTGCACAAACATTCATTGTGGAGGCACGACATCAGTAGCATACAAACACATAACTTGTGGAAAATTCCCAGTCTTGAGCCTTGGCTCCATGTTTGACTTGTTGCTCACTCAGCATACAGGCAGTAGGCCTAGGGCTATCATTAAACTGGCGAACATCGTTCAATAGCAACTGCTTCTTCCTCATGAACTGTTCCAGGCTGCCGAAGACCGGTTTTGATAATCAAAGCTGCATTTTGATGGGTTCCTGGTCACACTGCAGCCTCTGGAGTATATGCTAGCATAGTGTAGAACAACCTTGCTGAGCCTGGCTTGGCAACTTAAAGCCATCTTTCATCACATCATACTCCAAAGGGTTCAGAAATTTGTTACTGTATTTGTAACAAAAAAAATGCCATCTCAGTTTTTACCAAATCTCTTTGTAAGCCATGCCACTGCCCCTAACCCCCAGTAATTTTCAGGGCCACTTTATTACGGACTGTTCCATCAAGTCTCAGATTCTGTGACTCACTAAGATGTAAGAGATAGCAATTTTCAGATATGACACTAACACAAATTCCCAGCTCTGTTTTCTTGCATTGATTGTCAGTACACATTTTTCCCCCTTTCTATCATTCCATTCTCACTTACACGCATTTTCACTTTTAATATTAGACATTGATAGAATAGCACTCATGCTAAATAAGTTGTTTCCTGGTTGATTGATCATTTGGAATTCATTTATCACAGAACCGTTTTCATGTAGTGCACTGGTATATAAAATACTCTAAAGATGTATTTAAGAACTCTAGCTGCAGCAACGCTCTGGGAAAGTTAAGGGTTGTGAAGACTCTGCTAGATACTATTTTTAAATTTTTTCCCCCTCAAAATTTTTTTTATCCACAAATGCCAAATAGAGTATTTCTACAACATTTGACAATGTCAAATTACCTGGTATTAAAAATGCTGTGTCCTTTTCAGTGTTGGCTTTTGCCCTGCTAACATTTTCTCTAGGTTCAAAGAAAAGTATCCTATTTGATTGAGCCTAATAGGCTCCATGAGCTTATCAGATAAAAAAATCCAGTAAGACAATCATTACAATGCCTGTATGATCAAATAGCACTGACAGCACTTAAATCTTTAGGTATCCAGTGCTTTTCGTCTTCTCTTTCCATTAAGAAAAGCCTGAGTAGGCAGTTTCTTAGGTTTTCTGTTCTGAAAAAGAGAAACTACTCATTTTCTTCCGCTGTTGCCTCTCAAATCTATTGACCTTCCAGAATCGAGTGATGGTTAATCTGAAGAAGGGTCTGCAATTCAACAGCTTCAACAACTCAAAAGAGATCTGTTACATGAGTTTGGATCCATCACAGTATCAACTACTTGGCAACAGATGAGAGTGTCCGCATTCTCTTCAATCCTCTCTTGGCAACAGATGAGAGTGTCCTCCTTCTCTTCAATCCTCTCTACTTGGATTCACTTCCAATATCCAAGAACCAGGAGTCAGGTACCAGAGGCAGCAAGGACTCACCATTAAATTTCCAATATTGTCTCTTCAGTACTTTGGAGGCAGGGTATGACCAGTTGCTGGGGAAGATTGTTGCAGTACTGCTACTGATCATCCTTTGTTGCCATACCATCAAATTGCATTGCTTCTGGGTGACCAACAATGCAGTATTAAAACCCATTGCAAGAGATCAGTGAGACTAGATACACTGAAAAAAAATAACTTGTCAAGAAACAAGAGAAGTTCCTCTTGAGAAAAAAAACCAATGTTCTCAAACTGGGAGAAACAGGGTATTACTGCTGCAGTACCTATCACTGCCTAAAAGAGCCAGACAATCAAGCAGAGAACATGTACATTTCCTTTCTTGTACAGGAGCATACCCAGCACAGGAAGTTTCCTGCAGTTTAATTTCTCTAACAACGAGGATCAGTGCAGCAAACAAACAGGAAGAGTGGGACAGAAGCCCTCTCTTCACATTCACTCTGCAACTATGTCAGGTTGTGCCTCTTGTTTGTATGCGCAAAGCAGTGGAAACGGATGGAAACAATTATTTTTGCAGTCTATCTTTTAACATACTGGTATTGAATAAACACAAAGCTCCAAACTGTCCGGTAGAACACGAATGAGTACACAGCTCCTTCCTACAGTCACAGACATTATTTTAGGGCTGTACAACATGCCAATCAACTGAAGGTTTTTGCCAAGTTTGGTAAGCTTATGTCTTGAAAAAAAATAAAGAATCAAAAAAAGAGATCAGCTTGAATAAGTTTTCATTTTGGAAGTAGAGCAATTTATCATTTTAATCAGATTACAGAAAAACTTTTTCCAAGCCAATATATTTTCAGTTGCCTTTGACAGAATACCTTTGTCACAACAGTGACTTTTCATAGATTCTCACTTCAAGCCAACTCAAGACAAGAAACATTCCAGATTCTCCATAACTCTCAGAATCATTTCTCCATCTTATTCTGCTCAATACAGTGACCAGTGACAGCTCCAAAAATGGAAGAGGGTAAAGTATACATTGTTATTACTTGATAGAAAAAGCCTAAATTCAGTACACTGCTGCATCACTGAAATTCACAGGTTGGTCCTAAATAAAGGAAAAACCCTGGTGTTAAGCAGAATTCCCAAAAGAGTAGCACAAGCAACAGTGCCCAGCACAACGAGATCTAGTTTTGGGGCTGTCTTTATTAAGCTTGTGCAGCAACTAGTGCCAAGATCTCAGTCTTCATCTGCAACTCCACACAACTGTAGTAAAAGTTATCTTCATCGAGATATATTTCCTGACTTGTCAGGAAAAAAATAATCTTAAACTTTGATGCAAATTAACAAAGTCAGCTAACTGTAAATAGCTCATAAATTAGCCCATTCTAGTCATATTTTAACTAGGTTAATAGTATTGTGTCTGAAAGCCCACTCAAAGTTAGTTGTATTCTCTTTAGTGAGGCAAAAAAATAGTACTTCACAGAGGAAAAACAACCTAGGAAGTAATCTTAGAAAAGTCTTGACCAAGGCAACTACTGTTTCTGAGATGTGCTAGCAGCTCCACTAAGAAATGGTCAACTCAGCACCTCACTCAGCAGCCCACTACCAGCACCTTCATTTTTTTCCTGCTTGCCTTTTTCTTTCTACTTCTTTTCCTTCCACAAAAATCAGAAAAGTAACAAGAGAGGTGGCTGGCTCCAACTCTCTTACTCCCATACTATATCATTCACACCACTTAACTGCTTTCAGCTTGTAGAGATTCCTGATGATCTCCATTTATCCTCAAGCAGGACTCCCATTCCTCTACCTTCTTTAAACTGTTTTTTTTCTGACAGCATCCAACATTTTCAGAGAACTCCATTTGAGCTCCAACCACCTTCCACAACCTCATACCTTTCTGCAAAGGTTTTTTCCATCTGGCTTGCAATCTAAAGTAGAAGTTGAATTGCTAGGTTACTTCAAGAGTTGTAGGCAGAGATACAAGGTTAAATACCTGAAACAATAAAAGTGGCATGATAAAAAGGGCTAAGAGATACTTTTTGATGTGGTAGTAAGCAAGAATGCCTGTCCATAATGTGTGAACACTGAAGAAAAGCGTGTAGTCAAGACAACACTCAATTACTTAACTGCCTCAAGAGACCACCCAATGCAGTTCATCCAGACATCGGATCTCCTCATCCTGGAACCCTATGCGAGCTCATTACAAACTGGACTAAGTCATCATCCCCAACCCCCACAACTCATCTCCAAGTACTACACATCTGAATTTTAGTTTCCTTGCCTAAATCAGTCTACCTGGTCTTTTATAACTTCTGAACTACAGTCTAAGTGCAATAAGAGTGTCCATAAATAACTCCTAATAAAGATATATACTGCTGCATTAAAGTTTTTGGGCTTTGGTTTGTTAGATTTTATTTCAGCAAGTGATAAAGTTTCATAGGTACCTCAAGTATTCATAGCAGCAGCATCAAGACTGTGAGCAAGTACTTAAAGTTGTTTTAGAAAGGTATTTGTACTGATAGACTATAATAAAAAATGTCCAACTTCCTAATCTTTGTCAAGATTTACTCTGAGGAAGTGTGCTCAACACTGACTCACGTGCTGTAGCAGGTGTCTGGCTGGTATTGTCTATCCCACAATAGAGGTACTTTCTAAAGACACACATAGTTGGTTCTCTCGCACTCTTCTCAGAAGAATAAAAAAAAGCTTACTTGTTTACAGCAATAGAAGTTAGCAAAAAAATATTTTCCTTAGGACATACAAACCCAGCAATGTATCTAGATTCCAGCAAATGTAAGACTCTTCAAAACCAACCCACACAGTATTAATAGCAGATTACTTGAGAAAGATCCTGCTCAAATATAGAAAACCATGCTATCTGCTTTCCCATATATTTAATGCAAAGAACACTCTAGATCTTTTTCCTGAAATGGCTACATTTTGTCTGCTAACAACGAGCAGCTGAAGTCTTATGTTGATCAGTCTAAACAATTCATGTTTTCATTTTTGTCTTGGAGACCAACTTCCCTGACTTCATGAAGCTCTACTTCTTTTGTGAGGTAATATAAGGATACCTTGCTAAGCACGGGTTTTAAGTTCCATAAGTAAAGTCTAACCAAACTGCAGCTTAGACAGGAACATTTCCAGAGAGTATTCTTCATGCTATAGCTTCATTAAGTAAGAAAAGTAACTTCTGCGAATTTATTTAAAAAAAATATTTTGCTAATAGCAATCAGAGGCTTTTTTAATCATACAAAATGTAAGCTCCCTTACCCCTGCCTAAATTTTCAGTAGTAATAGTTTTAGTTTTGTAAGAGATTTAAGAGTTGAGTATCAACTTGGCTTTGTTAATTTTGTAATTGACGAAAGTCACACAGAATGCCCCTACCACAGAATACACTGAAGAAAAACTGTTTCACTGCAGGCAGAAAGATATATTCTACACAGTGCTTGTATATTCCAAAGTAGTCAAAGATAACATTTTCTTGAGTAAATACCCAGCATTAATTTCCACACCAGATTTGCATCTGTCTACTTCAATGAAGCAGAGAAAGCTCTGCTCTGCAGAGAACACATATGCTCTGGTGTAGGTAAGCCCTCATGGCTCATCTGCTTATCAAGTCTCCTTGAGGTTGGATTGTTTGGTTTGGGTTTTTTTTTTTTTTCACATATCTGCAAAAAAATGAAATCTGAATTAAGAAAGTCTGGAACTCCTATTATGAGGAGATTCCAGTCTTGAATAGAGTCTTGCCAATTTTACTCATATCCATATTGTATCACTTACAAAGCTAACTTTCATCTAACTGTATGGATTTGAAGATACTGGTTTTAGATGAAACTGACCTGTTTTTCAACTTTGGCAAGGCTCAACAAGGTAGATATCACATGAGAATGTTAACTTAACGATGTCACTACATATACACACATATAATCATGCATTTTAGATTCACAACAAAGCTCTGTGCAGTCAAGAAACTTTATCTTCACCATCATGGACAGATCACCTTTGTCCACCGTGCATGTCAGAAGAGCACAGCAATATCATCTTAAGAGAAAGTATCTACACCAGAGTTTAAGTAGAAAGAAAGACCAGTCTGTATCAAAGCCATCTATTATTTCGAGAAAATAAAAATCAGATTGAAGACAGCAGACTTCTCTTACACACCAGACTGATTAGTTACTACTACTCCTTTTCTGCATTAGAACATACCCACACCATTCAATGCATTCATATGCAATACTAGCCCTACCCTTAGGAAAAAGGAAGGCCAAGGAATATTCTATTTTGTCATAAACATCACCTTTACTGTTTTCCAAGCATGACAACTTAAGTGAAAAAGAAGTCAGAGCACAAAACATTTTGAAGTTTCAGCTACCACCATTTGTGTTCCTTTGTGATAGTAGTTTATACACTTTTTCTGAAAACCCTCCTCCCAAAACTTAAGTGGGCTTCAAAATTCTTTACAAGAGAGAGCAAGTCAGGAGTAAATTCAGTTCTGCCAAGCACCCCCAAAGTTACAACTACATCTGGCAAGTTTCATATCTTCCACTTCATCACTCCAAATCAGAAGCAGTTCTAGTTAATGCCAATTTATTTGTTCACTCAAGCCCTGCAATATAGGGAAGAAAATTATGCTCGTTAATAGTTTATAATGCTGTCTTGGGACACAAATGTATTAATGCAGCACAAGAGTTTCCCATGCATCCAGTTTACCGGCTACCAGATAGACAAGGGTTAAAGTTGCTTTGACTTTCTGGGGATAGTCTGAGGGGCCAAAGTAACTGCAGAGGCAAGATGTATGCATGCGTCAACTGTACTAGCTGGAAGTCAAATGCCTCAGCATTTAGACAGCAGTCTAAGTAAGCATTCCCTTCCCGCTAAGGGGGTACTCTAAATACTGCTGCTTGCCAGAGAAGGCATTTAAAAAACGCTGTAGCTATGAATGTACCAAAAAAAGCTGGTTTCAGGTATGGGGAATAGAATGAGTAATTCAACAATATACATGAAAAGCTTGTATCTTTCACTGACTTATTCACTTCACAATCACTGACAAGACTGATGTACATATTTCTGCACCTGCAATTGTAAAAGCAGATAAAATATTTAATATGTAATTTACAATGTATTTTACCAGCTTGGCATACAGGATGAACAGAATATATCAAAGTAGTTGACAGTTATAGGCTTGTGGAGGACCTGCAAAAATATTACTTCAGAGATCTGCTAGTTTAAAAAAAAAATCAATTTGCATTTTAGAAGTGATACAATTCAATCTACCACAAAATACAAAGAGCTGCAAAAACGTATACCATTCCAACAACAATGTATATAAGTTATTAAATAATGATCTGATTTAAAAGAATATAAATGAAGCCTTTAAGTAGGTTTTTTTCTACATGCATATTATTCCTTATTAAAGAAAAATATGTAAAAAGGCCATTGGTAATTGCTTTGTTAACCATTGTAGAAAATGCCAATTCTCCGGTCACAGACGCCACTAGTTTAGCACTTAAGGTCTCTGCAGTGTTACATGTGATTATTTTTAAATACTGTTAATTCTATTACTCCACTGGTAGAGAATGCGTGCCTTGGAATACGGCAGTCTTCATATTGAGAGGGCAGTGATGCACAGTTTTATAGTTATCCTGAAGAACAGCACCCTCCACTGCTCTGTACTTGTGGCTCATCATCAATGATCTGTACACCTCGCCTTGCTGTTCCTGACTGACTGGAACCATTGCCTCTTGCTCTTTCATCCACTTGAGCAGTTTCTATCATTCCTGTAAAGGAAGAAATGTATTAGATGACATTCCACTGCATTTTTACACAAGACTTTGAGTTCTTAATCTATTTGAGCTACATGCACAGAGACGAAGTTCAGCAAGACTGGTTCTCCTATTTATTATGCAGAACTACGTACTCGCGTATCACACAGCATAGCTGCAAGAACATACTTAAATCTTCTTCCTAAAGCACCAAACGTCGAGCAGCTCCTGTTGACTGAGACCCTAGATGCTCAGATGTTCTGGAGTTAGTGACTTCAAAAGCTAGATTTACCCACCCATATCAAGTACATTCTGTTAAAAAAAGCCCCAAACCAAACAAGAAACCCATATATATAAACAAACAAGAAACACCACACATATACCACCCCACACCCTGCAAAAATACCCAACCTACTCTTCAGACATGCAGGTGAAGTTTTGCTTAAATTCTCGTATCGTAAGAACACAACGAATACAAGTTCCCTGTGTTACGTTTTTATCCCACATTCTGTGATCTTCACCATTTGCTTAGACTGCTGTGTAAAATTTGCATCATTACAACTTCTGAGTTTATGATTTGTAATTGGTATCATTTGAGAAGATTTGTGAAAGAGACTGACACAGAGGGTTTGAAGCAGACAACAGTGAGACCAGTCACATGAAGTTTGTTCTGAAGTTACTATCTACGCAACAGCCGGTGCTCCAAAGTGGCAAAAAGACATTTTTCAAGTACAGCACGAATTTACAATATTGCAAGCATCCATACATCAACATTCTGTAGCTGTTACAATACACAGGTGGCTTGAAGTAGACTCAGAGGAAGTCAAGTTATTAATAGTTTACATTAAGGCTTTTTTTATATGGTTTTAAGCATTATGAAGCTTTGAGTATTTTGTCAATGAGCTCTTTACCAACAAACTAGGTAATACCTACTTTTACAAAGGTCAAGAAACAGTTCTTCAATTCCTTTGTTCTGTTTAGCTGAAGTATGATAATGTTTTGCTCCAACAGATTCAGCGTACCTGTAGGAATGCAGATACAGAACTTCACTGTACTAAAGGTCTCAATCTAAGCCACTTTACATGAAGCAAAAAGATGACCACAAGAGGTTTTATTCCAGGTTCAGAGTTAATCTACGCATGCTGATTTAATGTAAAGAGGGAATTATGTGGTTAAAACTGCCACGATTCATGAAAAACACTAGACGAAATAAAGAAAATTGAATGTCTAGAAATGCATTTAAACTGCAAATGTTGACTTTAATCATGTGCATCTCTCAAGTAACACTTTGGTCAGTAAGGGCATTCTGACTCAGATACTAGCAGAATACTTAACACAGTAGCCAGCTAGGCCTTGCTGGTTTATGCCTGCCAGTTGTTAACAGCATCACAAGATTATTACTCCAGCATAACTCCGCAATGACTGTTTCTATTAATAATTGGTGTGACTTACGTTTCTGCTTCTTGCACCGAAACATGTCTCTCTTTTTCCAAGTCTATTTTGTTACCTGTTGGAAACAAGTTAATCTTTCAAGTCTTTATAGTCCAAAATTAGCCAAAAGAAAGCTGTCATGTAACCATTGTACCCCATCATTTTCTTACAAGCTGTCCCAAAGACCAACTCTTGCACAAGTCTTAATTTGGAGCACAACAATATGATTTAAGAATCCCCGTGCACTCAAGCATTTACAGGCAATGAAGAGGAAGTTCACGATAGCAAAACACCTCCATATAAGCCACCAATTCAGCTTTCTGCTTTCTTTTTGTGTTTTATTCAGCAGCTTAACTGTGCTGCTGAAAAATTTGTAGAATATCCATACATCTATCCTCCTGAAAAAGTTTTAATCACTAGATCCGATTTTAAATCTAAAACAAGTATTTTGCTGCGTTTCTTTTTGCACTGAAATATCCAAGCTTTTAAGACTCACTCCACTCCAAGCACTTGATTACAGAAACAGACAAGCATCCAGTCTATGCCACTGAGAACATGACATTTGAGTACTTGCAGTCAGAATAATACACATTTGAGGTTTATGTTTCTTTGTTAAACTACAGTCTGTAGGTCCCTGTACCATGCTCTTCTGACAGGGTGTATCATTAAACAGCTTGGTTTTCCAAACTCGCTCTTGTTTTCCTCAACGTGATCACTGAAACTTCTAGCTCCAAAAGAATTTTAAATATCAAATTAACATACACTTTACCCCTTCACATGTACAAGCTGCCAAAGCAGTGTTTGGAAAATGCTATTGATCAAAATAAACATTTCTGATTCACACATTAGAATCACATGTTAAAAAAGACTTACCTACTATACATAAACAGATTTCATTTCCCAACATTTTTCTTAATTCCTTAACCCAGTTTTTTACCTGCAAAAAGAACAGAACTAAATTTTATTTTCACTTGATACACTATTAGCTCAGGCACGTTGTGGAACTGACCCATTTCCTTCATTAACTGTTTACTCTAAACTAGAAACAAACATGTTTAGAACAACATAGATGGACAAAACACTCTTCATATAGCTACACATGGCTCTTGTTCAGCAGGTTTTAGTTCGCAGTTGAAAGAAATTAAGAGCAAATGACTTAAATAAAACGGTTCAATTACTCCAGAAATGTAACTCACCACACTCGTGTTAGCCCCACTCCAAAGAACAAGTTCACTGCAATGGCCACTTTAGGTCAGGCATGAGATCTTTTATCAACAGGCACTTACTGACAGATCACAAATGGTACTTTAAAGGTAGAAGTACCTGAACTGAGTTGTTCAGGTTAGATTATAACAGATGTTTGTTTCCTGAGAGAACAGATGGGACAAGAGTGTCGAGTCAGCTGATGGTAAGGTATCTGTTATCAATTCTGTTGTCATGCTTTGAAGTTGTATGATCACCGCATTGACTTATGGACTGTTATTTTAAGGGAATTTAAGTCATGAAGAGAGGCAATCACTTCAAGAACCTAAAAATAGTTAGGATGCATGATACAGAGGTAGTTATGCAGTAACTTCTCCAAATTAACCTTCTCTCTTTTTTCCTGAGAATTGAAGTGTTTTGATATCACAGAGTTTTACTAAACAGCACGAAAAGTCACAAGTAGTACATGTCATCACAAGTCTGCAGGTGGAAGGCAACAGTTTAACTGCTAGCACAAGCGCTTTACTTGCCCTACATCAGACTATTTAAATTCCTTAAGCTGATGTGGAACTATACCCTTATACTAACTACTTCTGTCACTGCTAACCCAAGCCTTGCCCATACAAACACAATTTCTTACTTCTCTACAAAGAAGTCCTAGTGGTTTTTCCACAAGCTAATCAGAGACAAAGTCACTTGGGAATGAGTGTCACCATTTTTCAGTTGGAACATCCTATAGAGTGACAGCACTGACTTGACACAGGGTTGGAAAAAACTCACCTGCTCAGACTGATCAACTAATACTGCCATCAAATTTCAGGTTTTGATGACGATTTGAAGTCCAAATATCTATTACCACTAAGAAAGTAATCTTTCCACTATCATGTATTGTCATTTCAGAGTTCTCAGATCTGTAAAAAGTCATGTCACTTAGTATCTTTCAGTAATTTGGTTTATGCAGTAGAGATCAGTATTGCATGCTATCACAACAGGACCGGTTTATGTTCATAGCCTGTAGCAGGTAACTCACATCTAATTCTTTAGTGTTCTTTGAATAACCCTGCTAGAACTTTAGCAAAGTAAAAAATTCAGCCTTCAAAAAGAATACTAATAAGGCATATACTTCCACTATATGGTCCAAATCTGCAGGTGTAATATATATATACATATATTGCTATTGCTGAAAACAGAAGATTCCCATTTACATGTCACAAATTATTTTTCAACCAGTTTACATCTCAGAGGCAAAAATCTGTCCTGTACCTTTTGAAAAGAGTCTTCATCTGTTATATCATATACTAGAATAGCGCCATTAGAATCCCTGTAGTAGATCGGCCCCAGTGCATGAAATCTTTCTTGACCAGCTGTATCCTGCATTTAAAAATACACTTGTTAGCATTTAAGACAACGCAAACAATACTTCCAAGAAACTCCAAATACTTTGAAATTTTACTTTATTACAAAGTGCCTAACATTTGCATTCTAGTAAATTTAAGTAATTTCTCAGGAAGTTATTCTATTTAGCTAGGGGAGAGAAAACAGGAAAGTAGACATACCCATATTGCAAGGTTTACTCTCTTCCCACCAATATTTAGCTTCTTTGTAAGAAAAGATGCCTGGAAAGCAAAACAGATTAGAGTTAAGTTTTACAGACAAATGCCTCATTTTACTTCTGATTAATTTACTAATAAAAATATCTGAATCAATAAAGACAGATTTATGGATCAAAACACTCTTTAAGCCAGAACGCTGAGTCAATACTAAGTCAGTTAGTCATTCCACTACAGTTTGCCAGAAGTCTATTCTAAATAAATTTGGCTTAAATCAATCATTTACTACAGCTTTTTGCTGTTGTTTTGAATGATTTGGGAAGGATAAGAGTTGTGTGGAAAGAGCCTGAATTCACAACACCGATAAGTCTAAGGTGAACTCAAAGCATTTCACAAGAGTATATGAAGTCTGGATAGGAACCAGCCTAAAAAGATTTTTAATTTGCATGAACTAGCAAAGAAGTCCACTATTAGTGAGCTACTTGAACAAAACAGAATAATTTGAGTTTATCACTAAAAGTCTCAGAACACTAGTATTCTACAAGTTTCCTTGTCAGTATCTTTTCCTGGTTTTTTTTTTTTTTGCTGAAGTGAGCCTACAACTCACCATCTCTTTTGAGGGGCTTTTTTGGGGCAGTGGTGTGGTTTGGGTTTTGGGGTTTTCCCCCCCACCCCGACACTGCTGCTGAAAGCTCAGCAATATGCTCCTTAGCTAACACACAAAAGGAAAGCAAGAAAAAAAAAAGTCTCAAAAGCAAAAAAGTTTCAAAGCAAGAAAAAAAAGTCTCAAAAAAAAGCAAGAAAAGTCTCATACCCTCCCCACCAAAGCTTTCTACAAAGTCTGATAAACAGAACAGATAGAGAGAAGACAGACCACAGGAAAGAAAAACACTCAGGAACTTTCCAAGAGCAGATAGCAAAGAACTAATCATTATGACCATTGTATTCAACATAACTAAAAGCATTAATGCTACCCCTTCAGTCCACAGTGAGGTGGCATAACTCAACTTCAGAAAAAGTTCCAGCCATCATGTTGAAAGAATTTAACACTCCAGCCAACTTCTAACAGTTTAACAACAAAGTAGCAAATCTTAAACAACAGGAAAAATAGTTCTTCACTTAACAATTGTGCAGAAAGTAGTTTATGGCTTTCAGCTAGCTGTCCCTAAGGATTATCTAGTCTTCATATCATAATTTGTTCCACTACACCTGAGTTTAAAAGTTAAAAGCTTAGAGGTGACTTCAGCAGCTTTACTTCACAACCACTCAAGCCATATTAAGAGAAGGTATGGTTAGGCACAATCAATCAAGCTTACCTGACAATATTTTATTGATCTACTGTACTACAGTACTTGATACTCTATCATAAATCTCAAAGGAAAAGCTCTTGTGAGAGCTGTTTGCTTTTGCCACAACAGTGAAAATCAAATCTACTCAGTTGATACGAATTTCACTTAAGTGTGAGAATCACATTTCTGGACAAAAAGGTAGAAAAGTCTTTCTGTCCTGGTTTGGGCCAGGACAGAACCGATTTTCTTTTAGTAACTTTGCTTTTTAGTTAAGTCTCTTCTGAGAAGCTGCACTCTCTGAAATTAACTGCATGTTTTTCCAGACAGTAGCTGCTTCTAGCAGTGATAAGGCTTGGTGTTTATAGTTAGTGCTGGAACATCAGAAGCAATGGTATGCAGAAAGGCCCTTGCTTATAGTTATCCCTATGGAGACCAAGGTCG
>VZSC01002529.1:748094-766172 GCA_013398225.1 Steatornis caripensis
TCAGTGGTGCCCAGCGACAGGACAAGGGGCAATGGGCACAAAGTGGAGCACAGGCAGTTCCACCTGAACGTGAGGAAGAACTTCTTTCCTGTGAGGGTGACAGAGCCCTGGCACAGGCTGCCCAGAGAGGCTGTGGAGTCTCCTTCTCTGGAGGGATTCAAAACCTGCCTGGACGTGTTTCTGTGCAACCCGCTCTAGGCTTTAGCAGGGATGTTGAACTGGATGATCTCCAGAGGTTCCTTCCAACCCCTACCGTTCTGTGATTCCGTGATGTATAAGTGTTGAAACTTTGCACCAGAGTAACTTGCTGCTGCATGGTGCAGCAGAAGATGGGGAAATGAGTAGCACCATACATTCCCTGAGAATCTGCTCTGAGTGAAGGTGATGTGCAAGCCGATCCCTGGTGAGATCTTGCAGTGTGCTGACTGCAGGTCAGTCACAGCAGTAATAATAAAAGAAATGTTTTGTACTTACCTGGCTGTTCAGCCAGTAAATTCTTCAAGAGGTCCTGTAGTGGGAATGGAACGTGGAAAGGAAGCGTGGGTGCTAACAGCTCCTCAGGGACATCCTGAAGCCCACCTGTTTCAGTGCTCCTGAGCTGCAGTTAAGCAGTGATAATTGCATGGGTGAGGAAAGAAATGAACTTCTCTGAGCAAAGCCAGTCTGCATTGGATCATGGAAAGCTTATTTAATCAACTATGCATCTTCATCCAAATCATCATCTGTGTAACAGCAACCAGCCAGTTCACAGACCGACTTCTTCAGTAATGATAATTGCCTGTTGCGCATAGGTTTTATGGTCTTCTGTACATACACGGACCTTGACTCACCCATCCTCACCCTGGCATTCATACCTTCAGCTGTGGGGAGGAGCAGATGATGACAAGAAGAAAAGTAATGACACAAAAGAAAGGCTAACAATTAAATGAAGCTTTCGAATATTATGTGTGCCAGTCAACAAAGTCTAATGGAAAAATAGGTCTCATCAGAGAAACCTGAGATGAGATTACAGGCTTGGCTGTTAGAAGGTAATGTCTTAGCTGTACTGATTTTTTAAGGTGCTTGACTTAGCACCACATGTTAATGATCAGAAAAAAATTACATTCTAATGCAATAAAGCACAGATTCAGAGTGTCAAGAACCGGATGAACGGTTCAGAGTAGCCATCAGTGAGCCAATTGTCTTTGGAAACTGATGTTTCCTTTGGGGCTCCTTGGGTTTCTGAAATGGAAAGTAAGTATAAAATCAGTGCTGATCAATCTTGAAGTGATGTGGCACTATCAGTATTATAAACAGTGATAAGAATAAGGCAGCCAGCAAGAACTGTATTAAAAACTATCTCCTGAAAAGTAGGAACGTTGTAAAGGATATAATAGTGATAATTCTTAGGCAGTGTAAAGAATACGAGAGTCAAAACCTAACAAGTATTTCAGTATATGACTGCAGAAAAAGGCCTGAGGTAATTCCTGGATATGAAATAAGGAAGTAACAAAGAGATTATTTTATCTCAGTGTACAGCACTGATAAAACTGATACTGGAATTTGGTAGTTTAAAAATAGGGCAGAGAGCAGGAAAGGGCTAGCTTTGGTCCGCTCATCATTGCTGCAGTGGACAGGCACAAGGAAAGAACTGATAGCAGGAATCCAAAGTCAGATAAATTCAGATTCAAAATGAAATACAAGTTTTAAAACCAAGACAAACTACGAAATGAAGCAAATGATTCCTCCTCTTCTGGCAGCTTTGCAGGAGGATTGACGGGGACCCTGATGGCATGACTTTGGCCAGATACGGATTGTATTTCAGGCAATCACCAGGCCCAGTTCACAGGAGATTGACCGTCTCTGCCAGCTGTGAAACCTAATAGTAATTTTAAAATAGTTTAGTTTATTTTTTCAGTATTATAGTCATTGTAATTATGCTGAAATAAAGACAGTGAGAATTATTAATGGCCTAAGTGAGAATCACATCTCACTCAAACATAGTGCATTTATCCAAGACTTCTAAAATTCAGAGGAAAACTTGCATTCCAGGCATATACTTCACAAGAATAAGTGGAGCAATCTTAGGACTACATTGTATGTTTTAAATTGAAGCAGTTTATCCTAAAGGAGACTTCAAAAAGGAAAAAACCAGATACGCTATTTTTAATAGTATCCTTCAATCCCTGCCATTTATATAAAGTTTATTGCTGCACTCTTAAAATACACTAATTTTATAGATTCTTTGCTTTGCAAAGCGTTCCTTAAAGTGCTTTGCAGTACAGATACCAGCAATGAGCAAGTAAACAAACAGCAACAATTGGGTGTTCAATTATCACTCCTCTTCAGTCCTGCATGTTAAAATATTGCATGAAGGGCAAGTGACTGGGCACCAGAATTATCATATAAACTCTTAAAGAAAAGCCTCCATTTCAAATTACTGAACAAATAAAACAGAATCAGCCATTGTTTTCTTTTCCCTCATCATGTCTTCCCTTAGAATTTTCTACTTTAAAGCCGGTTCTTCTTTTAATTACACTACGTAACCCAGTTTCAAGAGACTCACATGGACATAAGGTAAAAAAAAGTATAGTTTATCAAGAGCAATTGCATATTACCGTCAGAAGAGCACATCCCATAGAAAACAATCATCGTACTGCTTCGACCAGTTAAGTATTTTCTTCTAAGATGCAAAACGTTGTGTTAATAGAAACGGAGAGCTGTAGTGACAGAAATATTGGTCTCATTTTCTGCCTGGAAAAATGCTGAAGTGCTACTCCTGCCCCAAGCCTGAAGCATCTGATCCTCCAGGGCAGTATGAGGGGCTGGGGGGGTTACACCCATCATTTCAGTTCTGCAGGAAACAAGAAACCTCTTGTGCAAAGTGAGGAGATGCTTAACAGGAGCGGCCCCCCTGGGTTCCAGGTTGCCCAATGAGATTAGGATTACATTTTTGAGAACAACATTGTAACAAACAAACAACAGTAGTGCTGTGTTTTTGGCCAAAATCCTCCACCTGCCCCTGAGTGAAAGCAGCACACCAAGTTGCCGCTGCATTGCACTGCAGAGGAGGCTGCCTGTTTGCGCTGGGTTAGACGGCCTCTGCAGAGTAAGCACAGCAGTGCATGTACACTCTGTGCGTGTATATATGTAGAGATATGTATGCATATGTAATTTTCTACTATATGTTTATATGCTGCGTATATAAAAGGTGACATTAAGGGTAAGATTAAGCTCATTATAGTCATTCAAGTAGCAACATATGGCTCTTCAAGTGGGAGTCCCTTTGGAAAGCCATTATTTATATAAAGCGGTTTCTTAGTTAATCAGTAAAAAACATCCCCTGTGGCAGATTTGCACATCCAGCC
Source organism: Steatornis caripensis (assembly GCA_013398225.1). Taxonomy (NCBI): domain Eukaryota; kingdom Metazoa; phylum Chordata; class Aves; order Caprimulgiformes; family Steatornithidae; genus Steatornis; species Steatornis caripensis. The sequence continues at coordinate 751,442 of VZSC01002529.1, forward strand.
AGCAGAAGCTTTGCCACTGCAAGGCAAGATGTCATTCAGGGGAGCGTGCTTGGCTGGGTTCCCGCACTTACCCAGCTGCAGCAGCACGGGTGCCGGTGGCCTCAGCCCAGCAGGACGTGTGGGGAGGCTGTTCCCTGGAGCAGGGCAGGGGGCAGAGGGGTGGCCAAAGGCCCCAGCCTGCTCTGCTGCGACTGTCACCTGTGTAGGGTGGCACCTGCCCCCTCCTCTGCTGGGTGCGTGCCTGAGGCTGCACCCTCACCCACAGTGATGGGTTTTACAGACTCTTCAGGCCTGAACCTAAAGCTACAGAGAATAGGACTGGAGCAAAAGATAGCAGTCCTTAGTGCTGGAGACATAAAATATGTAATTACCCACAATGAAGACAAAGTTGCAGATAAATGGAATGGGACTGTCATAGCTTCCCATACCCATTTTCTCTGTGTTCTGCTTCAGGTTTTATATTTTATTTTAACCCTATGGTAATAGCCCTCATACCGTTATTACAAAACATCTCTCAGCCCAAGCTGAGGTCTTGGGCCTCAATCCGGTTTGCTCAATATAGCTTTCCGAGGACAAATCATGCAAATCTTTAGTGTTTCTTTTTCTGCTAAGCTGCTCACTTTGAAACTTACTTCTGGGGCGAGTCCTTCAAGACTTTGTAGGCTCACGGGAATTTTATGGGAAAGGTCTGTGGTGGTGAACCTCCAAACAGACCCCTTGTGTCGCCTTGAATGAGCACTTCTGGGAGACTTGTTCTCCCTAGTTTGTAGGTAATGCTTATGGTATTGTACCATTAGGACGTGTAGTTTGCACGTGAATTTATACAGAAGCTTGAGGTGGCAGTTAGCCATCATTAAACATTAATCATTAAACCATTAACATCATTAAACAGTTGAAGACTTCCTTGTTATATTGTTTAATCATGTGCTTTTATTTCCCCACACAAATTATTTTTCTGAACATTATACTTCGGTGTAAGCATAGTTCTTCAAGTTTGTAATGGACACAAGTTTAGAAAGACAGACAAAAAGCAAATGCCCGACAACGTCTGCTAGACTTAGTGAGCATATAGGCAAATCTGTCGTGGGGAGTTGTGACACTAAAAACCTTGGGTTGAAAAGGGAAGAATCATCTTAATTTGAGGTTATCTGTCGACCTCTGAGTTGCCAGGAAATGTGCTGACTCAGGGACTGCTGTAGGGCTGCGGACAGGACTGGCACAGAGATGGTGGAGACACAACCAGGAAAGTTTAACGCTCAGATCTTTCTTTGTAAAGTGAGAATTGGAGACTGCTTATAGTTGGGTTACTTGGAGTAAATTGTTAAGGAATATTCCCCCGAACATGGTGAGTGTTTTGCACGGCTTTTACTAGGGCTTTTACAGGGCTTTTACTAAGCCCTGATGTCATTTCCCAAGCTTGCTGGGCCAGGTAGATTGCACTACTTTTCCAGCAGATGAGGGGAAATAAGGAGCTCACGTTTTGTCTAAAAAGCATGATCCTCTCATTTCCTTCATCTGAAGCTCTAGCTGAATCTGTATGGAGGAGTAATATAGTTGATGTAAGGGATTAGTTGCATGTACTTCGGAAAAAGTGACCACTAAGACCATGAACAGCAGTTCTCCTGTGAACTACATTTTTTAGATGAGTGGATCCATGGCTAGGGATGCTCTGCAGTATTTTGGTAGGTTTTTTCCCCTTGTGGAGACACTGAAGCTACAAGACATATTGCTGTGTTCATTAAAAAAACCAACCAAACACAAACCTCCACAGATGTATTAACAGATTTCTAGCAAACAACAGGTTTTGCCAACTAGAACAGCCAAGATTCAGAAAAAAAATCCCAAAACAAACCCTCTGGAGGAAATCTGGTTTTCCAAGTCCTCTTTACAAGCACTTTGATCCAAAATACCATTGCATCCTTGGTTAATAATTTTTTTTCCACGAGTACAGAGTGGGAGCATGGTAAGGTTTACCAAACAGTACTTACTATAAATAAAAACATGAAGAAGGGAGGGAAGGTGTGTGTGTGATTCCGGTTGTTAGCAATGAGGGCACTGCAGTCCTGTTGTGGATCAACCAGAAGGACTTCTTCTTTACTGACAGTGTCTGTTCCCAGCGCTGAAAGAAGCCCCTGCACATGGATCCAGCTTTTCTGCTCCCCAGCGCACCATGCTCAGGGGGAGTCCCATTCTCTCAGTTCAAGAAGTATTGCAGTCAGAGAGGGAGGGTCTGTTTGCTACAAGCCAGAGGGACGTGGAGCATGTGTTACTAGCTTTGAACTATATGCTGCTTCTACAGGGTGAAAGTTCCTATCAGAATTGCATTCAGATCCTGGATTTTCTCACAGAATAACCTTTGCTGACTGAACAGAACTAGCTGCTTAATCACTTCACCTAGCAAGGCACAGAAATCATGGCTAGTGTGATTAATACTAATAAAACTTTATTTTATTCCTGATGTTTTGTAATCAAGCTGGTTTCAACTTGTTCATTCATTTAAAATTTGCATGCCAGTTCAAACAACTAACGATGGGTGTTCTGGGTTTTATGTCGGCTATTCCGTGCCTTCTGGTCTCATGTCACAGCAACAGTTAGTTTAAATGCTGGCACTTTCTCATCTGCCTTGTCCTTACCACATGAGGACAACTGCAAGGGGAATGCTGTGAATCCACAAGGGCGACAGGCATAAGTCTAGGTCCAGTCATCTTTGCCTTTCAGGGGGTGAAAGCATGACAGAAGTTTCAAAATGCTACATAGCAGGCACCTCTGAGCTCCCAGCTCTGTCAAGTCTCACTGCTCGACTCCTGAGCTGCTGAAATGTGCAGCAGTGACTGAAGTAATGATACAAACTCCGAAGTTTCAGGAAATTCAGCCTCTTAACTGAGGTAAGTTAAGAAATGTCCACTACGTGCAGGTCAGCTCCTAATTGTCCAGGCCAATTCTCCCACTACAGGTTGATTCTTCCTTCGTGACGTCTAGCACTGGCCAGTTTCCAGGACGGTTGCTGAGACTTCTGCTCTGATTTAATGGCATGTTTGATGGTTCCAAGAAAAGCTGATGCCTCTACATGTGTTTGACAAAGGAACAATACAAGATCCAGGAGTGTAGAGAAGGGAAACGGAGTACTTTCACATGGTTGAGTCACGGGAATTACAGGCAACAAGCTAGTGCCTTGAAGCCTCAGGTGGCTCCCTGCTTCACTTGCATACAGGGCACCTGTTGCTACTGCCAAAGGAAAAGCCGGGAGGAGTTGGAGAATGACCCTATTTCAGTGGAGGCATTCTACAGAAAGGTCTGAAATTATAAGTGATAACAAATTTTCCACTTCTCTTTCCATTGAGCTCTAATTTTGAATTCTCCAGGGAAATGTGAGCTATTTCTTGGACTCTGTTTTTCCCCACAGTCTGTTAACATCGTAAAGAAAGATGTGAAGGAAATAATCTATCAGTATAAACAGCTTGTTTAAAAGGTGAAGGCTGGAATCACCTGTATATCTGAATTGACTTGTTCCGTGGGGAAACATAAACCAATCGCTTATGTACTGCAACACAATGACAAGGTCTCTCTGATGCCACAAGTATGCTATAATATCATTCACTCCCCACACTTTTCCGTGCATTGTTCTGTACATGAAAATTTTCTCCGACCAAAGGGAGCTACCCAGAATAGACCTTCTCTCCATCTTCAAGGTAGCAAGTCTGTTCCTACAGTGTGAGAGCCTCGGGGAGCAGCACTGCCGAGGAGGTGCTGGTAGTGGAGGTCATGGGTCTGAGCAGATCAGGAACGAGAGCTGTAAAACAGGGTTCGCAAAACTGGAAGGTTTGTTATTTTGGCATAGCAACAAAGGGAAAAATAGTTTCATGGAGCTTTTCAGGAAATGGCCTTTATTTTGTAAAAACTAACTGGTGCCTACAGGTTAGTATTGAAAAGAGGATGACTGATTCTTAGGTAATGCTTTTTATTAAACATTCCCTGTCTGTTTCTCATCTTTGATCTATGCTTCTGTACAAAATACGGGAACTTCAGCAGAACATAAAACAAGCAAACATCACTGAAGCATGGTGAAAGGAAGGTACAGTACAACTTCCAGTGCAGAAAAGTTGAGGAGAAAGAAATGAACGATGCTGTAAACTTTTAACTCACCAGAACACTTATGAATGAAACAGGCTGTAGTAACCCAGCATACAAATCCTCTGTGGTAACCTTTGCTCTTTTCACTAAACTCTGTAGAATCTTTCATTGCAACAACTCATAGATGTCATCAGTATTGGACACGTCCCTGTAGATGGCAGAATATATTCAGCATCAAGAAACCATCCAAGATCTCTTGATTCTGTATCACATTTACCTGGGTCCTCACATCAGTACAGCCAAATTGTCCCACATTACACCAGTCTGCCAGGTTACACCTTCTGCCTACTCCCTCTGTGTAAATTATACAAGAGGATCCTTAGTTATAGGAGGCTATGCCATGTGAGAGAATACAGTGTTCGTCTGTGCAAGGGGATTTCTCTGCTGCCTGTTTGCAGCCTAGGTGCATCACTGACAAGTGTATTTGGGTAGCCAGCTTCGGGCTTCTGCCTTCAGGTGCTGCAGGACCTGAGACCATTGGACCTGAGACTGGTAGGCTTCACTGGTAGTTCATAATGGAAGAGACCATTTCACACCACCTAAGATAATCTTCTGGTCTGAATTGCCCTCTGGAAGAGTGGGATTGTCAGGGCTCTGTATGCATGAACAGACCTTTCTAATGGCCCTGACCAGCCTTGTCCAGGACCCCCACCAATACCCTCTGCCCATGGCCCACTGTTCCAGACTGAGCACCCACACCTTGCCCGAGCCATCTGTTTCCTGCTGTCCTCACTTACTGACCGGTCTTGCTGGAGGACTTAAGACTTACGGGGTAGATAGATAGCCTTGCCAGTCTCCAGTCCTGTCTGGCAGTCTGTGGACCGATGTTGTGACCTGGTCCCCAGTCCTGTCTCTGGCCCCATCTCCTGCTGTTTCTCACTGGACTCCGAGGGCACTAAAGAACCTAGCCCACAACGTTAAAAAGTCCCCCAGGAAGGGACAAAACCTCTTTGCAACAACCAGAAGAATTCAAATAATTCACAGAAGCAAATAATTCACAGGGCAGAGCAAAAGTGCCGCCCTGGTGCTGCCGGTTCAGCCTGGTAGGAGAAGTCAACCCAGACCTGCTGTCCCAGTCCTACCCCAGGAGTTGCTGTAATGCATTCAAACAGTCTTCTCAACAAGGCGAATTAAATGTCAAGTCCCTCAGGACACAGAGCACACAGACCTGTAGCAATAAAGTAAATAGGGCTTCAATTCTTCCAGTGGTGTTATTGCAACATTAATACCATAGGAGAGATCTGCTGAGGCAAACCACTTAGGAAATCCTGCTGTATTTCATAATTCTGTGTTTTTATCAGGAAATTGTTTCAGCTCACTATCAAAGGCCTGCAAGGTGTTTTGAGTCTGAACACTTTAGGCTGCTTAGGTATTTTTGTGTCCAAATAATTTTTAAATGTATTAATGCTAGTAGATGAAGAAACCATGCGTATCTAATGGCAAATTCAAGGCAAACAAATGCTTCCTTTGATATTAAGCTGTGCTTCTGTCAACAGGCAACAGCTGATACCTCTGTTCTTTGTAAAAGAAAATTATTTTGCTATTTTTCATGCAAAAAAGTGGACAGGATGAGCTAAGGTAGCAAGACAGTACATTTGCATAGCTGTGTAAAAATAACAAGCTGACCAAAAAACCGCAGAAGATTTGTCAAATGTTAAGCGTAAGTCCTAGATTGCTGCTTATCATTAAATTTACTTTGCTGCAGCCTGGTGATGTGATACCATGCGGCGTAAGTGAAGGTGGGTGAGTATAGCTATGCCGCTCCACAGAGCTCTCCTACCGCTGGGCAGATCCCTGTGCTTCAGGAAGCCACAGTGCAGAGACGAGATTGTGTGCTAAAGTAGCACAGCATGAAAGGCACTTTCTGGTGTCTGGAGGTGCCAGTGTTCTCACTGGGATATAAAACTGAAATATTGATCACGTTCATTGTTTAATTAGTTGATGAGACAATTTGTAAGACTGTATAATTGCATATTCATGTCACTTGTCTGCCACGTGATTAGTGTGTGGTTAAATGGCTATGTTATGCATCAATAACTCCCACCAATATCGATGAGAATATTTTCTCTCACAAATTAGGCATGCTGTTTTGAGTGTCACTGCTTGTTCAGATACATTTCTAGGCTCGTATAAGTGGTCAGTTCACAAAGTTCACAGACCATCAAGTGAAAACTTATTGTTGCCATCAACTAGTCTCACCTCCTGTCTAATTTAATTATGACATCTTCCTTGACTAATTCTCATACGAATTAGAGCTTATCTTTTAGGCAAATACTCAATCATGGTTTCAGCTTTCTGTCTGAGTAATTACAGCTACTCTCTAAATGCCCATTTCACCTGGAGAACTTTTGGTTTGTTTTTAACCTGCGTTGCTTTAGTACTACATAATTTAAAGGAGTTTTACTACACCCAGTTTCTGGGTGCAGCAATTTTAAACAGCCTATCTGCATCCGTTTCTTTAAAACCTCGCTTGAAGGCTACTGAAATGCTTTTTCTGAGGCTGAAAATAAGCGCCAGGGTAGCTAGGATCTGAACTGATGGCAGCAATAATACGATCATTTTGAATTAGTTACTTTATGTTTGAAGATTAAGCACAATTCATCAAAGATAAAACCAATTAACCCAATCCTGCAACTGTGCATGCACTTAATGAACTTTACTCGTCTGAGCAGGGCCCATCTGCTAGAGGTGATGCAGAGGAGCGCGCTGACTGCAGTTCAGCAAGGCTATTCAGAGCCTGCTTAAGTTTAAACAACACTAGCATGCCCCTCGATTACTAACACTTCAGTGGGACTACCCTTGTACTTAAAATTAACTGTGTGCTTGAACATTTTGCTGTCTAGTATCTCTCTGTTCTCCACTTAGCGGGGTCAAATGCGGATGAAATAGAGCGGCGCTGAAGTGCTTGGTGCCACTGACCTTGGCAAAATGACAACAGCCTGTGCAAAGATTTGTGCAAACTCGGTGCTGAAAACAGGGCACAGGAAAATAACTCAGCTGAAAGCTTTGATTAACCTGTGACACTTCCAATTAGGACTGCATAGTAGAGAAAAAAAGTGCTCTCACTATAACAAGGAGTCTTTAGAAAAATTACTAAGCAGACCATTTCTTACTAGATGGGACAATGCAAGTGCAGGTGGTTTGGCAAAGCTAATTTACTTTTCTGCTTTTCAGCTTCCCTATCTGAGAAAAATGGGAAGCAATCTATTCTAGCTGCTCTTGGGTAGAGAAGTAAAATAATCCTGGTGCGGACGTGTCTCTGTTGTGTCCTGATAAGGTCTCACACAGCACTGTTACAATTCCGGGGAAGATGCTGAGCCAATTTTTTTAGGATTGTCTTCAAATCTAAAGGTATCTCTTTGCATTAAACTCTTGCACAGATGAGGGTATCTTAGCACTCCTCAGCATCCCTAACGCAGAAGTGGAGCTCAGCTTCCTGAAACTTTCAACCCTAGCAGTCAGCCTTGGCTGTTTCACATTTCACTTTCCCCTAAACTTGGATGGGACGGGAGACATTATAGACATCAGGTAGTATTTTTATATGACTACTTGCACTAGCAAAGGAAAAATATTTGCACAGAACAGATGGTCCTGTGCCATACGCAGAAGAGTAAACACTAAATTTGTATCTGCTGCTATGAAAAGAGTCATTCTTCCGTGGACCATCTAATTCACTTTCATGAGGATCAGAGTAGCTGCAGACTCCAGTCCAGGAGCTAGGGCAGTAAAACAGAGAAAGAGATGAAGGAACCTGGAATGAAGAAAGCTGGATTCTTCAGATAATGGCAGATAAAAAAAACAGGAAAGGATATTTAACAGGAGAGGATTACATTTGCAAAGAACTAGTGGTAACAACCGCAGAATGGCATACGTGCAGGTGTTGTTTTTGAACTTGTAAATTCTGGGAAGACATGAGTATAGGCTGATACATATACATTACTATCACAATCCTTATTCTTATTAAATACCAAACTAAAGCTGCTGTATACGAGTGCATACAGGTATCACTTAAGGGAATTTAAGTGCTATCACAGATTTAAGTCATTTTCAATAAATTTAAATCCATTTAAATTTTTTAAAAATTCTTTTGGGCTTACATTTTTAATATTTACTTCTTGGACAAAAAGTATGAGTAACCTTTAAACAAAATGTTATCCTGGTAACGGTGTGAAGAAAATTGCTAACCTAAAATGCACTGTCCCTTTCATATGAAACAGTTTATTAAAAAAGCTTTTTAAAAAGGTGGATTTTAACTTCAGCAAATGGCTAGTCCTCAAAGAGAACACTCTTGACAGTTTTAACTTTTAAAAATTAGAGGTGTCAAAAAGCAGTCTTTATAGCAGTGCCTATTAAATCCTCTAGGATTTTGCTGTTACATTATGCACAAATGTCAGCAGCAGTTAATTGTTAAGACCTTTCGTTCTTCAGGACAGTGCTTAAATGCTGAGTAGGAACATTAACACCTGCCTGCTGGAATTCAGGCTGCCATTAAATGATATGTTCATTTGCGTTCCTTAATACGAAATAAGATGTTGCATCAATTAATTTCTTCTGTTTGGTTTGACCACTTACAAAATTCTTAAGTACTTCCTTTTCTCCTACGGCAGATAGTGGTTTGATACCGCCAGTAACTCGGTTTTTAGCATAAGTATTAAGTGAGCGCATGGAAGGTTTATTTTTTTCTATAAAAGCAGCATTCTCAAAAAAATCAAGAAAACAGAGGGTAACACACTGCCCCATTACAGTGAAAATAACCAAGAAGCAAGGGAAAAAATCTGAGATCTCTTTCATTTTAAATGTGCCACGTATGAGGAGTGAAAGATAATCTATTGGCTATGAAAATACTGAAATTCTCTAACAAAGAAGAAATTCGTGGCAAAAGTCACTAGACTAGGTTGGAGAACATTTCGGATTGGGGAACATTTAAACTAAGACCTTGTGTATTTTGTGTATTCGGATATCATTCTCCTTCCGGAAATGCTATTACAAGTTTATTTGAGCCGTGCACTGTGCAAGGCCTGCGTTCCTGCGATTGCGTGGAGGGCTGGAGGCAGAACAGTTTGCCTATGTACAATTTAGAGTACAAGTCAATAAAGTGCAGCCTGCTGTAACCAAGCTAGAGCTTGCACTCCAGTGCAAAAACATCTGCGAGGAAGAAGTGGGCATTTTCAAAACTACTCATGGGTTTATCCTTGCCTCTGTCCTCTTGATTTTGTTAAACCTTAAGAACGAAGACAGTTTCTCACGTTGAACAGGAAGTGAAGACAGATGAGCAGCAGTTTTCCAGTGTGGAAAAGATCAAATTATATAGTAAAAAACTGGCTGCATTAGAGATAAGAAGAGAGAAAGGAAAGGCATCTAGGCTTGAAATCTAGATTACATTCTTCTTTCAGGTGAGTTCTGAACCCAAGTGAATTTTATGTTAAACCACTCCAAACCAAACCTACGTAAGTGGTGTATTACTCATAAATCTATAGGCAGCCCAGTGGGAGAATGTTTTTGTTTGTTTAACTTCAAATTCTGAAGTACAATAACATAAATTATGCTTCCATTTTATCTCATGATAATGGCTTCAGTTGTTTTTTTTTTTTTTCTGCTGTAGCTTTGCACAGGATAAGTCAACTATAGAGCCTCTCGGGCAGACGCTGCCGAGTGCAATGTCAGATGCTGACACCTGTTTCTTCTTTTTCTTGTGGCACCTACCAAAAGGCATGGGGTTTCCAGAATTTCAGAGGTGAATTACACCCATGATTCTTATCCCAATGCATCACAAATCATCTCTTTTCACTTTTTAGTTTTAAATTATATTAGGAGGAGGCCCTTAATGCAATGAGTTGATGCATATGTACCGGGGGGCACCATAACCTGAGGCATTTGGCAGTTTGAAGGCAGACTGAAACTACAGTTTCAGAGAGCATTTGATTGCAGCAGCTTTCGACAGTGGAATGATTTCAGGACTTAGCAATCTTGTCAACAAATGGAATAATGAAATATCCGTATAAGGAGTAGTGGTAACAAAAAAATTGGGATGACAGAGGTCATTGCTTTTCTAGTACTGGGCTGACCTCAGCAGAAGTCACTGCAGCAAGAGACCTGCAGCAAGAAACAACAGAGCACAGCAACTTGTCGCCTCCGTGACTGATACCAGCCCAGTATCGATCAGAAGCAGCGATCTGGGCTGTTTCATGGGGATTTTGATGCTTTTTTAAATGTAGATCTGTGCTGGGTTGTAAGGGCAGAGGCTGATTGATGTATTTATCCAAACAAACATGCTGAGGACCCAAGGCTTCTATGACGCCTGTAATTGGGTTAACTGAAAGAGAGAATTAAGAACAGCATATCTTCCACAGCTTAAACAACCACGAGGCTGGGGTGCAGAGCTCAGCCCTTGTAATACAAAGCTGTGCACAGGTGTTTACTTCGGCATTATGCGCGTGATGTTGCCTCTTAGGGCCAACATGAGTTTTTATGAGCTTTGCAGCTAGGGCTGCATCTGCAAAGTCCTTACAAAACTAGTTACTGAAGTTATTAGGGAGTATTAACAAATATCCTCTAAGCACCAGAGGACTTTTCTTGCTGCTTTCTACTGACATTTCCTCTATCTGCAGAATGCATTCATATTTTTTTAAACTGCCGTCATCCTTGTTAGCAGCATGGGTTTGAACTTCCAAGTCCAATTTGGACTGTGATCACATTGCAGTGTTTAATTCTGCTTTATGCTTGTTTGAACAAAGCCACAAAAAGCAGCCACCAGGCAAGAGAGGTGCAAACAAGTTCTACGGCGCTTCACAGGTGGCTCTGCAAGTCCAACCACGTAGCTCCCCTCAAACTGGTGATTATTTCCACATTGGTAGTACTCCCCTTTCCAAAACCCCTTCCCTCAACACGGGTCAGACTGGTTCTTCCACATTTCAGCTAAACCCATTCTTTTCTTCTTCATCAACCATCCCTGCTCTAAGACAGCAGATGCCAGGGCAGCACAGAGCAAACAATCCCGCTAGAAGATCTAAGGGAGGGTACGTTTATTCTAAAGATATTTTCCAAGTGATAGGATGTATGACATTGCTACTTCATATTATCAGTCAGTCACATGGCAGTTTTCCCAGCCAGAACCGGGTCTGCTGTGGTCTGCTTTCCTGTCCATCTGCTTTCCTGTCCGTCTGCTTTAGTGCATTTCAAGGAAAACCGACATTTCGGGATGTGGTAGAGTCTCCGTCACTGGAGGTTTTTAAGACGCAGTTGGACAGGGTGCTCGATAATCGTATCTAGGCTCCCTTTCCCAGGGAAGGTTGAAGGACCAGATGATTCTTGAAGGTCCCTTCCAACCTGAGCTGTTCTATGATTCAGGTTGGTGGTCATAGTGGCAAGACATTAAAATTGACCCCTTTATTCCTGAAAGTTGTAGGAAAGCTATGGAATAAATGCTGTCTTGGTGGAATTTCTTTACTTGTTCTCAAGTTTTAGACTTGAGACTGCCTAACTAAAAGCCACAGCATTATTTCCACATCGCCATATTTCATTGTCATTTGGGCCTTGCATTAATATTTATTGAAGGCGGCTGCAAGCTTGGGAGCACTGCAGGGATCCACATAGTCTGAATGAATTAATGTACCTGCTCTTATTTACATGTTATAACAGGCCAGTAATTGTGAGAGCTGCACCCCATCCCCCAACAGAAGCAGTATTTAAATTCAAAGTTATTATCCAGTTATGGCAATAGCCAGAAGCAGAGATTGTCATGTACCTACAAAGCCTTAAGTGAATTAACTTTCTGTAAAACAGGTTAACTCTTGCTTGAAGAAGAGTAACTTACTGCGATTTAAGATGCTGGATAATGAAATTTTAAAAAAGGCTGAATGGGGACCAAAGCATTGTTGGGGAAACACAAGGAAAACAAATCCTACTTATAAATCTGAGATGTCCAATCCTAACAGATTTTAATGTAAATATCAGTCTATCACCACATTTATCCAGTGCCCAAATCGGGTTCTGTGAAGTGCCAACAACATTTCAAAATGTTTCAGCCCTTTATTGTAAAAAAACCAGTCTTCTGAACATCAGCTAGTCCTTAATACCCAAGAGAGGTGGTATATCACTTTCATTTTTTACACGACTTCAATTCGTTGTCCCAGGGTACCGTGCTTTACATCTGCAGTGATGTACCACTCAACAGCAGCACTGACAGTCCCAAGACAGCAAAACAGAAATATAAAAAATAACTGAATACAGGTGACTGATACCTGTATACTTCCAACACTCAGGATCGCTCTTGCCTAAGTGAGGCCTGGCTAAAGACTTCCCATATGCAATTATGTCATGATTGTACTCTTACTTGAACTTCTAACATATCTAAAAATCAAGCCAAGAATGAAGACCAATGCTTCACAATTGTAACCTCTTCAATTAAAAAAATATTGAGTGTATCCTCTCGGTGCTGTGGAAATATTGGTACAGCTCCAATATGAAAGGAAAATAAGTGACAGAGTTATCTCATACACTAATGGTACTGATGGTTCTGAAGCAAAACAAATATTTGAGCACTTAAAGAATGGAATTAAATTTGCTTACTACAGTTACCTATTTTGCACCTTCAAATATATCAATTTCCTTGGCTTTCTCCTAGCTCCTCCTCTTTGTGTCACTTTCTGTTTTACTTCCTGCATTTTCTGTCTCTCCCAGTAGCACGTGCACAGGTGGTACGCCTGTCTGCTCCTTTCTGAGCTCGGGAACTGCTCTTAGTGACACACAACCGTTTACAGGCAGTTTGTCACATTCTGTCACTTCTTCCCTGTACGCCCTACTCCCCCCGCTCCCAAAAGCTAACAGTTTTGAAGCTACTAAATAGTTAAATGTAACAATACTTGCATAAGCTATACTCCACTCAATATAATATACCCAGAGTTAATGCTGTCCTTTTTAGAGTTTGAGAGTGCTCAGATGTTTCTAAATCCTGGAGATATACGAGTGAGAATTTCAAAAGCAATTCACTGTCATCACTGACATGACAAACAAAAAATTCTGAAAAATAGCCTTTGAAGGTCCTACCTGCAGGAGTTCGTTCAAATCACAGTTGTGCATATGACAACAGATCAAAGCATTTCATGCTGCTATGAATTCAAAATCACAGATAGTCTTCTCACTATGGCAAGCTGTTTTTCAAATGAGACCCATATTAAATAGTGAAAAGCTGACCATGTCCACTTCAGTGTTTCAAAGCATACTTTGTTTCAGGAAACAAAATACAAAAATAAGGCATTTAATTGAAAGAAAAAGTATCTTACTGTCCTGGTTTGAGCTAGGACAGAATCCATTTTCTTTTAGTAATTTTACTTTTTAGTTAAGTCTCTCCTGAGAGACCGCACTCTAAAATTAACTGCATGTTTCTCAGTATCTGCTTCTAGCAGTGATAAGGCGCGGTGCTTATAGTTAGGAGTGGTATGCAGAAAGGCTCTTGCTTATAGTTATTCCTATGGAGACCAAGGTTGATGCTTGGCTCTGCTAACTTTCTCATGCGCTGGAAAGTTACAGAGAGGAAAAGGGGTCCTACCTGCGACACTCTAGTGGGGAGGAGCGGGCCGGACAGGTGACCCGAACCTGACCGAAGGCATACGTGTCATACTCAGTATAAAGCTGAGGGTTCATGAGGGTCACTCTCTCTTCTTCTCTGGTTGGCATCCAAGGAAGACTCTGTCCGATTCTTCTGCCTTTGATCCTGATCTGTGCGTTCCTGAATTCAGTTCCTGCCTGCGGCTGAGTACAGTCCGGGACTTTCCCAGGGCATGCCCTGCAGTGTCAGGGTGATGTGATAGTGGCAGGGGGGTGCCTCAATATTGTTTTTGTATATATTTAATTATTATGTTTCCTATTATTATTATACCTTATTATATAGTTAAATTAAAGCTGTTTTAACTTTTCAACCCGTAAGTCTCTTTCCCTTTTCTCTTTCCCCCTGGCTTTTGGGGAGGGAAGGGGTTAACAAAGAGCACTTGTCTTCCCTTTAATAGCCAGCCCAGCTTTAAACCGTGACACTTATAAAAATTGTGTCTTTCTTAATTCTAGAAATCACAACAGTATTAATAAAATCTTGAAATACAACTAATACAGTGTTTATTTAGAAGCAGCACAAATCCAAACAATGTATAAAAATCTCAAGTGTTTATTGTTAAGTAAGTGTAAGTGTTATTGCACCCACGCGTGCTGAGGGAGCTGGCGGAGGTAATTGCTAGGCCACTCTCCATCATCTTTAAAAAGTCGTGGAGAACAGGAGAGGTGCCTGAGGATTGGAGGAAAGCCAATGTTACTCCAATCTTCAAAAAGGGCAAGAAGGAGGACCCGGGAAACTACAGGCCAGTCAGTCTCACCTCCATCCCTGGAAAGGTGATGGAACGGCTCATTCTGGAAATCATTTCTAAGCACGAGGAGGAGGAGAAGACTATCCGGAGTAGTCAACATGGATTCACCAAGGGAAAATCCTGCTTGACCAATCTGATAGCCTTCTATGATGGCATGACTGGCTGGGTGGACGAGGGGAGAGCAGTGGATGTTGTCTACCTTGACTTCAGCAAGGCTTTTGACACTGTCTCCCACAACATCCTCATAG
>VZSC01002529.1:766820-803775 GCA_013398225.1 Steatornis caripensis
GTGGTGCCCAGTGACAGGACAAGGGGCAATGGGCACAAACTGGAGCACAGGCAGTTCCACCTGAACGTGAGGAGGAACTTCTTTAGTGTGAGGGTGACAGAGCCCTGGCACAGGCTGCCCAGGGAAGTTGTGGAGTCTCCTTCTCTGGAGATATTCAAAACCCACCTGGATGCATTCCTGTGCAACCTGCTCTAGGCTAACCTGCTTTAGCAGGGGGGCTGGACTAGATGATCTCTAGAGGTCCCTTCCAACCCCTACCATTCTATGATTCTATGATTGTTACAGTTTAAGTGCATATATTCCTCTTATAATTTTGTGCCTTTCTACAGAAACAGACATACAGCAGCCACACAATTTGTTCTTTTCAGAAAGCTTTTACTAGTTTGAAATCTCATCTGTATCATTGGATAACACAGTGCACTAGTTCCACTGATAAACTCCAGATTTATATAGACTAGATTTCAAAAGAGTAAACTCAACATGGAAGCTGTTAAATTTTTTGAATTTTCCCATAAAAGGTGACATAATACACAATTCAAGTGAATGAAGACAGGCAATGTACACAAGACATTCATAAAGAAACCAGATGTTTAATACAAAATACTCACCTATCTCTAAAGATAAAAAGAAAAAGCTTTTTGTAAGTTACCGGTATGGGCCCTGCCTTTTGGATGTCAACAGTGACAGATTATTACGATGATATCTCTAAAGTTTAAATAAAACCTGTGCTGGCTAAATTACTTTCACCTCTTTTATAAATTAATGATGGAAGATGGAATCGCCTAACACAGGAGCGTGAGCACCAAAAGTTAAATTCCCATTTTGAAATTAGACTTTTCCCATTCACTATGAGGATAACCTCTGTGGCTTCTTTGGCTGAGGCTGTAATCTCTGAATAGCAACCCCAAACAAAATGGGAAATGCTTCCACTGCTGAGAAAGAACCAAAGAGTATAATTTGGTCAGAATGCTAAACATTGTAGAACAATTCCATTCTTATGGAAAATAATTTCTATTTCTAAAGAGATGAATGTGAATTCACAACTGTAATCTTTAATTTTGGATCATGTAGTAAGTATGACAGTATTGACAATCTTCATAAATATCATTCATTTGGAAATAAAGATGTTAGAAAAGCACAGACAAATTTATTACTCTTACTGGAAAAACTAGTGAGTTTTTATTTTAAATTTAGTCTTCTGTTTCAAACATTATGCAGTGGCATCACTTTTGCCAACCCTGTTCTCAGGAAAGTGAAGATAGTACCAGGATACAGAATACGCAACAAGGCTTACTTCTCTCTTCCCCCCCGCTTCTCCCCCAAAAAATATTTCCATAAAACCATATGTACTGTAGATTATGGGAAATACCAGAATTCACCCATTTCACCCATGTTACCACTGCCTACATAAAGTTGCAGCGCACTCTGTGTCTGGCTTGGACGACAGCCACAATGCTCCATCACACTCATGGAGCATTAGACACACAGATGTAGATTAGACTTCTGTTTCCAGCTTCTTGCCCTTGCAGATGCTGGGCACAGGAGAGAACACAGACGTCAAGCTTTCAGCTCCACAAGGATAAACAAAGTGCTTCACTTCACTTGGCAATGGCCTACATCCATTTAAAGGGCAGCAAATAGCACACTGACACAACCGCTTCCTTGCCCTGAAAGACGCCAAGTGCCACATGAAGCTTACAGCCTTAATAAGTCGCGATGGAAAGTCCTTTGGCTCTCTGAAAGTTTCAAATGCCTCTCCAAGAGAGTTGAAAGAGAACTTTTTGGAGTCTTTGAGTAAGACTGAACATAAATGAATCACATGCAGAAAACCTTAAACCATTTCATTCCCTGGGCCAGAAACACCACGCCACGCCTGGAAGCACCAAAGCTACGATTATGGAAGAAAAAAGATTTACTGCATTGTTGTCTAATATAGGTTTTCCAGATATGTGCTTGGAGTCATTTGTCTGGTGGTTGACAACCATGCCGATACTCTGGTCAAAACCTGGGAAAAGATAAAGACTACATTTTACAAAGCCAACCAAACTGAAAAGAAACTTAGTAGCCAAGTGTATGCAACGTCCTAAGTTTAATTTCCCATATTGTCTTAAACCTCTGCAAGAAAAAATACCAAGAGACTAAACTAAATTACAGTAAGTTTAATCTGGTAGCTTCAAAGAATCAGATATAAATGCAGTATTTTACATTAGAAGTTACTTCTTTTGAAAAGTTACACTTCTGCCAGGTCTGCTTCTCTCTTTATGTAGTTTCATAGCCAAGAAAGGAATGAAACAAGCTAAATCAGAAGAAGAAAAAGCTATTCCAAGAGCCATTCTAATGGAAAGCATGCTGTTTTGAACAAAACAGGAACAACTGATTAGCAATATTTATTTCCTTGTCAAGAAGATGTATGTTTTCAAAGGAAAATTATGAAAATAACATTATTACTTGATCTGACAGAAAACAAGCTCCTTACAGTGGATGAATTTATCACTTCTATTTACACGGCAGTTTTACATACCAGCAACTGGGATTTTTTCTTAGTACTTAAGCCATTTCTACCTCTGTACTATCAGTACTCTAGCATTGTGTTTCATTAGCTGTTACTGTACACACACCATTATCCTTTGTTTTGTCCAGCTGCAATATTTTATATGCTGATAAAAGCATAAAATTCTGGCATGCTTGATTTTAATGCCAACTCACACTGTAATGAAGTATACCTGGGTATGTGCATATGCACACATTTAAGGCTAACATGAAGAAACATTCCAAAACAAATCAGTACATTTTGTATTAGCATTATTTTTCTCCGTAGATTTGACTATCTGCTAATACCCACAACATGGAAATTTCATTTTAAGCTGCTGCTTTGTTACAAAAACGTCTTCAGCCCTTCAGGCAAAACTACAACATCATCTCACGCCACAAACCTGTTTGGCAGGCATACAGCCGGTATTACTGTGAACCTTTGAATCATACGTTTATACCTAGCTTTGGATAATGCAAGAGAGCTACAGAAAAACCAAACTTCAAAGCCTGACAGTTGAACTCTTAATACTTGCTACGTTTTAGAAAGTCGTAAGTTTTCTTGAGAGAAAAACGTGGAATAAGTTTTTACAAATATAGACCTCAAACACACATAAAGTGTAGATTCAGAGCATAAACAAGAAGGAAGGTAACAGCAAGTCCTGCTATTAGCTTTGTTATTTACAGGATAGGTATAGCTTCAGACTGTTAACATGGGAAAACTGGAATCTAATTCTGTGCAGCTATTCAGACAAAGTTTTACTTAATAAATGTGTAGGCAGGGAAGGACTTTCTCTTAGAAACAGTGGGTATCACATACTACTACATAAACCAAATCTAGGAAGGTTACCAACACGAAAAATACTGACAGAAGGGATAAGCAGTGGTAGCATAACGTTTTCAAAAAGAGACACAATTCTTTACTACCACTGCCGTATTTATTTATTGTTTTTCAAGATGCTGCAGCAAGATCGGAGTATTTCTTATGAGACCACATTAAAGAGGGACTGGAAAACTGGGTCAAAGTAAGGAGGGACACAAAACTTAACAGTGTGCACCACATGAGCAAGACTATTTCATCTATATCACAGCATATATATACCATAGCATATATAGCATACATACTCCAGCAGTGTTTATGCATTTGTAAAATAAATTGTGGAACTTGCATACTGTCCCTGCTGCAGCTAAGTAAAGTAAGTTGCTGAGCATGCAAAAATATCTGAAGAGAAGAAGAAACAGATGCTGACAAATGCAGGCATGTATTAGCTAGGTTTACCACATTCTCTTAATGCATCTGTCTCATTAGGAGCATGAAACACTGAGTGCTGATGCGTTTCCTCTTTAGTACAGAAATATTGCATCTAGAAATTCCTCAAATAGTTAAACACTCCACTCTATTTTGGACTTTCCTGGAACTAGAAGGAATAGACCATGAAAACTGCTGGAAAGCCAAATCCACAGCATCAACAACAGTCTGCAGTTCTCACTGTGATAGATTTAAAGGACTTGTATCTCTCAGGCAGTTCGTCTGCACATTCAAACCTCAACTTCCAACAACTAAGTATACTGACAATAAAATCTGAAAACTTAAGTTCTCTCTGTAAATCAGCTGTTAAACAGAACAGTGTCAGATACAGTCTTTAAACAATTTTTAAACATAGGGTAAGTTTACAGTTTGTCTGTAGTGTTAACGTTGTCTGTAGTGTTTATTCACAGACAAGAATCCTTAAGGGCAATGAGTAAATACTGAAATAATTTAGAATCAGCCAGCCAACAATGTTTTTTAAATGGACAGGATTTTTTTTTTTTTAAAGTCACAGCTAGTTTGTGATAAGCTTAACTTACAGAAAACAGTACTCTTAAGCAGTGACAAAACCAGAACGTAGAATGTTATGCACATTTTCCTGGAGCTCTTCTTATTCAATTTTTGAAGCTGAGACTACTACTAAGTCTTCAGAGTTAGAAACGGAGCTTCTGCAGTGACAATTTAATCTGAGTGAATGCATAAAATTAAGCTCACATATTCTCTTGTAAAATGTTACCATAATTAGACATACAGAAAAGGAGAAGACAGCAATTGCTTTTTCCAAGGTAACATGTTGGAGATCTCTGGTTTCCTTCAGTCATCAACAAGACAGTAACATAAGATAAACAAATCAGAAAGTGGAAAAGGACCGACTGCCCTTGCTCATGTTTTCATTATCACATTCATCACTTTGGTTCCCTTTGTCCTTTGTGTTGCTAATTCTGCATTTTTTCCTTTTAAAAATCACATCATCAGCCCTTCCAGAAATTCAAGTCCATTTTTATGTTACATTAGAGAGAGTAAAACAAGACAAACAAGCAAACAAAAAACACACAGAAGAAAAAACAGAAGAATCTTACCACTGTATTGCATCGTAGCTCCCAAATATGAATCAACAATTGATCCCAGTAAGCCAGCTACTGCACCAAACACAATAATTGGCCATTGCGGAGCAGATATCTCCAGATCAGTCACAAAAATGAGTTGCGTTATGAAGTAGGCTAGACCTACTGCCATGCCTCCAAGCAAACTTGAGAGCAGGCCCACTAAAGTAATTCCTCCGTTAGTACCTAAATCAAATAAAACAGAATCTGATTGACAAACTTCTTCTTAAAGACTTGTATTTGCTCCGATGTTTTATATTAAGTCAAAACTGTGTTCATTGTGATCTTTCCACTTTTTATCTGCAAGGCTTTACTACCAGTTTTTATTCAGAACTCCCATTATGCCACTGAGAAGCCTCACCTGTACCATTACAGCCTATTACAATTACTTTTCCTGCCTCTAAGGCTAGTTATCTAGAAATATCAACCAGCATTAAATTAAATAAAACCCAACAGCACACCTCTCAATGTCACCTGGTATTTGTCTGCTGTAAGGTGTGGGGGGCAGGATAAGAAAAAGAGATTTCTCCAAAAAATAAAGAGCTTGAGATATGCATGTTATTAAAGCAATGCCTCTTTCAGAAGAAGTATACTGAGACATATTTCACCAACACATTTAAAAGAAAGAATAAAATTCATATAAAGGAAGATGTTTGACAGCTCATTGAATTAAAAGCTGAAGAACGCCTGTAAAGACAAAAAAAAAAAAATGCCCATGCATTTAAATCCTATCTCACAAGGCCAAAAACTCGGATCGACGTGCCAGCAAGACTCAAAATTAAGACACGCTGCTTTAAGGTAGTAATGTCACCCACTGTGTAGAGAAGGTTAGACAGACAGAAAGTACACTTTACCCACCCTTAGCAAGATATTAAAGGAAATGCGTGATTTGGTTAAGAAGTGAGTTTTTTCTAGTGTCTGTATTGAATATATATATTCTACTGATTAAAATTTTAATGTCTGAAAAATTTAGTTGATAACTTGTATTCCTTCTATTACTGGCAATATAAACACTTTTTATAGTGCCAGAGATGAGAAGTGACAGCATTCACTAAGAATTAATTTAGCTCCCTAGATGCTATGTTGGTGCATCTCACCAACGAGATGCAGCAGAAACACAACTGAGTATATTCCATTTCAGAGAATGCATTCCTGCTAACATTTTCTAATCCCAGACTTCTGATGTTTGTTTTTCTGGGGCTTTTTTGGTACTTTTCAAGTTGGACACATAATTCAAAACAGATCGGCAAAATACCAAGAACATGTAGAGAAGACACCACCTTACCTACTGGAACCTTTTCCCAGGTTGTTATCAACCTTGGCTTGCTTTTACTCATAACACTACCAATCTCTGAAGCCCATGTATCACCAGCAGAGCATGCCAAAGCTCCCAAAAGAGATAAGCACATCCATGACGCTGTGTATTGCTTTGAGAAGTCAATTGGAATCTCACCGGGTCCATTTTCTATCATATATAAGACAGCCAGCTCAGTAGGAACACCACCATTACAGAATACTTGCACCCAATTCCTCTGTCCACCTAAAGTGACAAAAACTAAATGTTAGTACTTTCAGGCAAAAGACCCTGACAGGCAACAGCATGAGACAAAAGCAAACCACACATATGTAAAGTTAAATTTAAAAAGACACGCTTTAAAATCAGAAACTAGATAGCAATTTATTAAATAGAAGAGAGGCAAAAGCAAAGTCATTTGCTAATGTTCATAGGGATAATGGTGGAGGGGAGTCATGACAACAGTGTTCCTACTCTGGACGTTACATCTCATCTGACCCTTTGACAGGAAGAGGGATACGCAGTATTTGTTTTCCACAAGGGATCTGAAAGAATTAAATGTTATGGCTTACCTTCTTTGTATTCTGAATCTATTTGCTTCTTTATATCTTTTTTCCATTTAGTAAGTTTTGAAGAAGTGGCAAAAAATACAAACAAAGAAGTGAAGAAACTGTAATTTGCAACTGTAAGGATAAATCCAACGACCAATCCTATGAAGAATAAAAAAAAAGTACATAAAGTTCCTTCACATAACAATGTCTGCTTTGCAAAGCAATTAAGCATTTTGAATCTCTTGAATATTAAGAGTATCTTCATGATAAACCCAAGACAATCACGCAATAAGAGAATTTCTGAAGTGCCTAATACCCATCTGAGAATTCCAGTGACATCCTCACTGAAAAAAAAAAAATCACTTATCTTTACAATTTTCTCTTAAATTTTACTGCCAAATTGCTAATGTTATTGCTGCTGCTAAACTGTGTGGGTTTTTTTAGATTTTCTCTTGCCACAAATCACTAGTACTGTGCAAAAATAAAAGACAGAGCAATAAAAAAAAAGCCAAAGGACATCTCATTGGAATTTAAGTACCCTGCCTCAACAATATGATTATCTGTATAAGAAGCATATATACAGGTGTGACTGTGTCTCCAGTAGCAAGTTTATATTCAGTTTGGCAATCAAATCCTTCCCCCAAGGTCTATAAGATAACCTGGATAACCCTCCTCCATATCTTAACAGCTGCTTCTCCTTTTTTTCTGTTTCTGACTTCTATGTCACCTTTTTCTTTCTGTAATTTTCTTAGAGTATTTGAGTTCCTGGATGTGCTTCTTTTTTGTCTCCCCCTGCACAGGGGAGGTCTAATTCTCACTGCCCACCATGAGATTACAATTCTTCACAAGAAAATTGGCCACACTTACAGCAAATGCCAATATAAGCTGCCTATCAAAGCTGTTATGTTAAGAGGTAAAAACATAGCAGAAAAGAAAACATGCGGGTTTTTTAAATTCAGAAAACACTCCCCTTAACTCACAGACAGAACAAGATTTGCAAACTGGGTGACATGGAAGGAAAGGATTTGAGATGCTGTTTGTTTCCATTGACCATCAATTCAGACAATGTCACAAGACAGGGGTGAATCATCTCACACGGAACTCTTGCATCGGATTCCAACGAACACTACTGTACACTATGTCCGGGTTTTTCTCACATGGTCAAGAAAATCTTTGTTGAAACAGTCATTTGCTTGAAGTACAGATTTCATTTTCTTCTTTTTTGGGGAGGCAAGAAATACCTAAAACTGCTCATATTACAGAAAGGAGAACCATGTTATCTTTACTGGTTTCCTATCAGCCAGGTAGGCTGCTGACACGCCTCAGTTTTATGGCATTTCTTTACCACTGCCCCTGCCATTTCATTATTTCTATGTGAATCCATCTCTATATTAAACTAAACCATGTGATTTAACTGTATACTTTACTGAGGTTTAAAAAAATCTTATAGGTTTATATCAATCAATACTAATCAAATGAATTACAAAAAGCAGCAAAAATTAACTTCACTATTTAAACAGGCATGAGAAAAAAATCAGTACGAATTCAAGGTATACATGCTTACATTTATACTTTTAATATAATAGAACCAGGTAGGAAAGTCTTGAAAGAATATTACATACAATAAGAAGGATCTTAATTTAGTTTATTAAATGTTTAGCTGAATAGTCTCAGAAAAAACATACCTCCCAATGCACCACTGTGATCAAGACTCTTCTTCTTAATACCCTGTGTAGCAATCATTAGTGGAATCAAGATTGAAAAAAGCCAGCGCCACGGAGAAATGGGTCGTAAAGTACCTGATAAATAAAAGAAATGGTTACAGATGATAAGCCTTTTTAATGCCTTTGTATCTTAAAAGTAATTATCTTCAGTTATGTATTTAAAATCTGATCTTAATAGAGATTAAACCTCTTTACCATTTAGAAGAAAAATATCCTTATGAATGGAAGACCAAAATATCTGCAATTATCTACTCAATTTTTCTATTCAGTTTTCACAGAAAAAAAGAAAATACATTAAATTAACTGAAATTAATTACAAAGAAGCAGCAAAAGTGTCAAGAAATAAACATGGTGATATTTTCCATTCTAAAAGGGAGTTGTAAACTCCAAAAATTAACATTCAAAATGTTATGACCAGCTGAAACTTGATTTGGATAGAACAGGAAACTTCAGATTTTAGGAAGAAAACCCAACCCACACATCCACAGCAAGTTATGTAGAATTCAGTTTCAAATGAGTAAGTTTCAAACTAAAATTCCAGTAAACAAAATATGTAAAGAGACTGCAACGCAACTTTAAGTGCATAAATTAATTGGTGCAAGAGCCTCCCTCACAGATCACGTTATGACTGATTCTCTGGTAACAACAGGAACAAATCTGGATTTTTTATTATTATTATGATTTTTTTTTAATGAAGTTTGAGAAAATATGGCACCAACAAAGGGAATGAACAACACTGTCTATGGTCATTAATGCTTTTTAGCACTGTAATGGAAGGAAAATTAGAATAATATATTGGAAGCTTCACCTTGTTTTTCAAGCCATCCCAAATACTAGTGACAAGTCATTCTTGCTTATCAAAAGCTTTAGCTTGGTATCTTTTGGCTATGAAAAGCAGGCAAATTCTTTCATCACCTAGGTATTCTGAATTATTCCTAGGATGTCCCTCATGTCGTCACTTTGTTGTCTATGCCATCAATTAGAAATTCACACTACATTAACAGAAGGACTACTGCAACTTGGCTGACAGAAGACTTTCACATCTATGTGAAGAGAAGACATCAGCATACATGTAAACAAGCTAATGGCCATGTTTCTATAGCTTTAATATTACTATCACATCCTTTTTATTCTATAATATATATCTATATATATATATCCATATATATATCTCTATGTATCTATTTTATTCTATAATATATTTAAAGTGCTTAAGCGATACCTGATGTAATCTAATAAAACTAGCAGGAAGTCCTGCAGTTCATATATACATTTATTTTATATACTTATTCTGTCCTTCTGCTGATCTGTGAACAAATCACCAGTTTAATCTCAGTATCACTGATAATTTACACTAACGTGAGAAGGGAAGTTTAGATGTTTGGCCTTCTTTTACAGTTTTAAAAAAAGAAATATTCCTCTTTTGTTGGTATCCAAAATGTTCAGATTGTTTCCACGCTATACTTGGTTGAAAATACAAGAACTTCCAAACTGGATCAAGCCAAACACCTGACTCAGAATCCCATCTGGCAGCATTGAGCTGCACATGCGCAAGAAAGCATATAAGGAACAGATACCAACTGATCTTCCCCGTTTTATTGGGCACTTCTACGCTGGCATTTCTAAAATCCCCCATGTATTTGTCAATCAATTTCTAAAAACAGTTGTAATTTTCATCTCCATAACCACTCACAGAACTGAATTCTGGTTTTAGATGCATTGAAAAAAGCCTTTCAAAAAGCCGAACAACAAAGATCCTGCGGCCTCAAGTTTCATCAGACATCTGCTGAATTTTATGACCAACCAGATAACGATTTCCTATTCATATTCTGCCTGCCGTTCATGACCTATATACAGGTCCCCGTTCTACACTAAAATATCTTTATCTATTTAAGTCCTCCTCACATGGGTGCTGTTACCTGCTCTGATCATCCTCTCTGTCTTCACTGTTCCTTTATAATTCTGCTACAGGCATTTTAAAATAGGATGACTGCAAATGCATGCAGTACTCAGAGCAGAGATACGCTATGATTTTACAATTATGATTTTACAACTTCTATCAATCCACTGATTTTTTGACGGAGTGAAAGGTGTTTCATTTCCAAAGAAGGTGAGAATATATTAAGTAACCCGGATGGTGTAATTCCCCTCCCTCGATTACCTGCTTCTACTGAACAAAGCTACTGGCCTCTTCAGTCACGCGGTACGTTAATTATAGACAGCTTTGGTGAAAAACATGTGTGTGTGCCCTACTGCTCTCTGTTCTTCTCATGATCTTTTCTTGCATTACTATCTCACCACCTTTATCCAGGGTAACCAAGGTCTTCAGTCCCTCTCTCCACCACAAGAACTGTCTCCTCAATAGGCAGAATTTACATGCCTCAGGACCTGAGAACACACCCATTATCTTTACAATGGATGTTCTTGTGACTTTACTAATTCTGAATTTTTCACGAAAAGGGCTAGGAAACTAGGAATACTTAAAAAATTAAGCTTATTTCAGCAAGCCATTGTGTTCCTCGAATCGTAATTTTCTGTAAAGAACAACATAGACTACAAATTTCGTACTTAAGGGAAGGCAGCGATGTGACATACAAGTCAGGTGTTAAACAATCTGGTTTCTACCTGAGTATTTATCCTCAAGCAAGCCTGAAGTTATCTAATGCAATTCTCCTTGTCCTGTTTCTACAGAAAGCTTGACTTAGCTGAGAATCACAAATGATACAGATTTCTTATTCTTTGCTTTGTCCCTCTCCACTACACGTGCAAGCACACACAGCCTCTTCCCAACCTGGCAGCAGTATAGACAACTACACACCTTGGTCTGGAGCATTACAGAGACGAGTCGAGAAGCAAGCTGCATCCAACAATTTCATGTCTTCCAATACATATTTACTCTCAAAAATTTCCTCTTCTCTGAGGACTCTCTAGACTAATCCTTTTCCACTTGTACATTCCACTGTCCTTCCCGTTATTTTTTCTCAATTCTATCTAGAACAGCGCAACCAAACACATTGAGTGACAAGAGAATTTCTCTTTGCTTGCACAACATGTTTGCATGAGAAATTATTTTTGTTGTGGCATGGTATGTTCAGCATAGACTGAAACCACATATTTAAACTTAGGACATAGCCTTATTTTTCTATCAGTTAAGGCACCACTGGCTGCGTATGAAGAGACCTCCAGTGCCGTAGTCTGGTATTACTAATCACAAACCAAGAAGGTTCTTGGTATTAACTTGAGCGTGAGCAGTACCAGAACGCAAAAGGGTTCTTTTCAGTTGGTTGAGTTAAACAGAATTTTCATCTTTTTAAGGCCATTTTTGAACTGACCTTTCTGTATTTCCTTGGGGGGGTGGGGGAGGAAGTATTTGTACAAAATTACTACTAAATGTAAGTAGTTAAGACTAAGATAGAACACATTTACTGTTTTATTACAGATTCTTTAACACTTCTGGTTTATCAATATTTTGGTTACTGTTTGATGCCTAAGCATTACTATGAACTATAAACTGTAAATTAATAAATGCATGTTTGTAGTATTTTTATATTTATGGTTAAGGACTGTGAATTTAATCACTTTCACGCGTTAAACTTAAGTAAGTTGTCTCTCCCACTTCATTAAGCCTACCCTCCTACTACACGCTCGCTTCATTCATCTTCTCAAGCCAAGGTCTTTCCATACTTTCAGGCAAATGGATAAGAAAAACGTATGTCCTTCTTGTTCCATAATCATTCTCTACAAAAAGAAGGATTCGTCTGCAGTCTCCTCCTTTGCATCAGTCCCTATCCTGATTCATCTGATATCAGGCATCTCCACTCTACGCTGTCAATTCTCAACCACGCTAGATAGCAAGCATCAGAATACCCTAATTAGAGGCAAAACCTACAAACAGATAGCTATATAGAGAGTAGACATGCGCTAATTAGGCTGTGTGTTTAAATCCAACTTGGCTAGCTCCAAATGACACAAACAAAACCTGGTTGTGAAACCTGTTTCTGCATACCTTCTATGTGTCACTATAATCCAAAGTAGAAGTGTCCAGACAACACAGATCTAATGCTGTACCAGGACTAATACCCCATCCCAAAACCCAAAGCACTGAAAAACACTGAGCAGAGACATCCAACTGCCACTGCAAAAGTCAGCTTACACTGGTAGGATACTTATTCTAGGTTCTTTTGGATCTAAGGTGACACTAGGCAGTTGAGGTTGTTCATACTGCATCCCCAGGCACTCTCAGCAACACTGCAATGACACTGGAGCTCTTCTTGCATTAAATTGGCTGAGGTCTTAAGGACAGGTCTTTTACCTGTCCTGGGAAAGCAGTTAAACTCTTCTAGGCTTGAACTGATGCTGAAGGCAGTACTGCTGCTTTTGCACACTGCTCTAGAACTGAAATGATAAACACCACAGAATGTACTAGTGTCCCTGCGATTACACACAACTAACCCACAGCCTGCCTGAGATGCCTGAACAGAACACAGAGTTGACTGTATACACCCACACTGGAGACTCCATGCATACACCCTTCTCTCCTTGCACTGTTTCCCCTGTTTCTCTCTTCTTTGACCAAGGAATTCTTCCTGCATACCCTGTTCAAAGGCTGCATTTGCATTACTAAAACTTTTCTGAAGGCTCGAAGACTCTTCCTGTGCTGTCACTACTTCCCCTGACAAAGACCTCTATCAGCTTCCTCTTTATTTTCACTTTTTCATTTTTATCTTCTTTGCTTTCTTTTAGGCAGATGAATTACAACGGATACTAACATTTTCAATTCAATGGGATCCCCAAGCAGAGGTGCAAAGAAGGCTACAGTGACTGTCAACACCTTCCAGACCATTATCAGCCACTGCCCCGACAGAGGCCTTCAGCCCTACAGAGAATGGAAGGAGTGGGGAAGCTCGGCTCACCCCTGGCCATTGCCGCGCCAGCCTCCCCCAGCCCCCGGCCTTTGGACTCACCGTAGTACGTACTCGCAGTTATGGACACGACCCAGAAAGCCAGAGAAATGCAAATGAGCAAGTTTAGGATGACAATATTGGCCATCATCTTGAAGTAGTCTTTGAAGAAGTCCTCCTGGCGACAGGACATAGGAAACCAGAGGAAGAACACCTGCTGGGGAAGCATAAGGCACAGCGCATCAAGGACACCGCTACCTCCTCCGCTACCTCCTCCTTCTCCTTCTCCTCCTGCCAGGCCCGAGCCGCGGCCCGGCCCGGCCCGCACTGCCGCCGCGGCCGCCTCTCGCCCCCGGCACCACGGGCCGCTGCGAGGCGCCACCGAGGTGCTCATGGCGAGACGGCTGCGGCCACCTCCGGGCCGCTCGGGGCTGGGCGGGGCTAGGCCGGGCTGGCCTGGGCTGCACGGCGCTCGGAGGCTGGAGGCAGCCGTCCTGTCTCCCCCGCCACTGCCCTCGCACCGCCCGGCTCCGGCTCCGGCTCCGGCTCCGGCTCCGCCACCGACCTGCTCCGCCAGCCCCGCCACTACCCCGCCCCGCCGCAGTTCCGCGCATGCTCCGCCAGCGGCCGCGCCAGCGCGTGCGCCCGCCCGCATCTCCGTCGGCGGGGAGGAAGAGAGGGTTGATCGCTCCCCGCCGCCGCCGCCCCGCCCGTCCCAGTGGCTGCGGTGTCCTCTCTTTAGTGGAGACTCGGGGTGCGGCACAGCGTGGGGTCCCTCGTCGCCTGCTCTGCTCCCGCGGGCGGCTATGGCAGCCGAACGGAGCCAGCCGGCTTCCCCCGCCGGCAGGGCCGTGCCCGCCGCCCCGAGCCGAGGGGCGCCGCCACCCCTCCGACGCCGCGGGCCTCCCGCCGCACAGGCAGGCCGACGCGCGGGCCCGCCAGCTCAGCGCCCCTCCGCAGGCCTCGGTGCAGAGCTCGGGCTGCACCCCCGCTCCCGGAGCCCTTCCCAGCCCCGGGTGGGCTCTGGGCGATAGTTCTCGGCGAGACCGGGGCTCGGCCTTCGCAAACCCCGTCGCCGTTAGCCGACGGCCCCGTACCAGCCCTCTCCCCGCCGTGCTGGGCTCACGGGCCCGCGGCTGGCCTGGTCGCCGGAGCCTGTTGTGCTGTACGTGGTGGGCTCGAAGAACGACAGTTAATGTACGGGCCAAAGGAAGAAGAGAAACGCTGGTTAAATAGAAAGCCACTTCGCAAAATGACTCTTGTGAAATAAAAACGGAGGAATGACCCCGCTGTGAAAAGTCTGAAATCTGTTGATAATTAGTGACCCCAATGAGTATCTGGATGAGGTCTGAAACTTGCTGGAGCGCTGCAAAGTTCACTAACACTAGAAGAAGGAGACTTGAAGTGCTTACTAAACTTGGGATGAAAAGAAGCCAAACCTGCCCGGTAGCTTTTCTGCTGGCAAGCCAGAATTACTCCCAAAGCACTCGCCTATAAAGAAGCTAACTCGAGTTACAAGATTGACTCCACAGCTCCCACTTCCACAGGTAGGAGGCTTTGTCAACACAGCACAGAAAGACGTCAAACCACAAATTTTCAGAAACCTGTCACTTTTGAGGCAGCTGCTTGTGAAATAAACAAGACTTTTGGCATGACAGAAGATAATTTTGAAGTAGCATTTCTATATTCAAGATTCGTTCAGTGGAAGGCAGACTAAAAACCTTCAAGTTTACAAACACTGGTACAGATGAGTCACTTCAGGAGCATCAATAGCCTCAGGTGCTTCTTTTCATGGACTTGAAGGAGTAGCAGAACAGAATATTTGAGTACTCAGTGAGAGACAGAGTAACAGGAAAAAGTGGATTAAAATATCTTTTATGTACAACAGGAGTAGATTTTAAGCTTGAAAATTCAAGTGAATAATCTTGGTGTAAGAGCTGCTAATTCCCCTGTTGAATTTACAACGCTCTGTTTCATTGGCACCCATTCATCTTTGAGTCATGTTCTATTATTTTTCATTCAGCATCTGGAGTAAGTTTCTCACAGGATGTGTACACAGTCCGGGTTGTGGATTCTTTTGCAACAGAAACTTAGATATGTTTTTGTGTTGTTGTGGAAGAAATATTCAGTTATCACGCAGGGCTGCTTCTTCAGATGTTGCCTAAACTAGGGACCATATTCTGCAAAGATTTACAGACACCTGGTTTTAGCTGAAGACAGTAGGCCTATTCCAGAGGTTAAAGTTAACACTTGGGTGTTTACAATGTATTGGCTCAAGGTAATTAAAGCCAAAATTTGGACCAGGTGCCTTAGACAAAGTTGGACAGGCTTTATCTTGGTTTCTGCTCTATTTATTGATAGTAAAGACCAGGAACACACAAATTTTCTCTGAACTAGTGATCCCCAAAACATTAATACCAATGTAGCAGGACTGGCTTTGGTATGTCTGATCTTCCTTCTTACCTCCAAAATTTGACTCTGCAATCTTAAACTCAGGGGCTCAGTAGCTGGGCTGCTCTGTAAGAACAGCACACCTTTCAAATGATAACACTGATATGACATTGCTTAGATGCTCCTGCCAAAATCTAAGGAACCAAATTTTTCAACCAGAACAAGAGCAACTCTACTTAGACTGGTGCCTGAACATGTAGCTGCTTGTTTAGCTTTAACCAACTCCTATAAATCCAAATACACCCTTAACTGCAATAAATTGCTTTATTTAATTTATTGCTTACTTTTTGTTTTCTAAACTGTAACGGATTGATACTGGAATTTCTGGTGGGAAAATGAAGGTTTCTGCAGGAATAATGCAGCCCTGGCTGCGAGCTGTGGGACTGTACACCTGTGGGCCTATGATTAATGGTAACACACAAGCTGGTGTAAAGAGGGGACAGGTTTGTGGAGCGCTGAAGGACCCTTCCGCTTCCTTCATAGATCCCATACCTGTGTTAAGTAGCACTTGTGCTGATTTAGAGAGACATGCCAGACTATTGCACTGGCTTATCCACAGACCTTGCACCTTGGCTTAAAGCCACAGATGCTGCTGCTGGAGTTTGCATGAGTAAGAAACGTAAAAGAGAGTACTGCTCTCAACGCCTGGTTCTAGTAATGAAATCTGTAACAACCTTTGCATGAATAATGTTGTCTTTGACTCCTCTTTCAGCTGAGACTTTTGTTAGATGTGGCTCCATACATCCCTCTTCCAGTGTTTTCAGTTATATGAAGCCAACAAATTTTCCTGCAGTTGCTTGCTATACGTTAAATGATGCAAGTAGATTAGGAAATGAAAAAGAAAGGAACCCTAAGTTAGACTTCTTTCTACATTTAGAAACTGAAAGAATTTTTGAAAGTAATGTCTACAGCAGTTACTGTCATTGGCCCAAATACTATGTTTAAAGTATTCTTTTCTAGATGTTATCTTTTGTTTTTTCTAGGTCCTGCAATAAAAACAACCCACCGTACTTTTAATGGGCAGAAGGTTTTTTTTTAAAATTTAAATGTCCATCTAGACATCTACAAGACTGTGAATTTAGAATTCACATACTTAAAATGCCATCTTGAATCAGTAACAAGAGTACGATGCGTATTTAATACATGCGATACATACATTTCATAAGCAATTTTTACTTACAAAAGACCACGTTCCTCATTCATACTTAATAATATTGATAAGCTTGATAATTTAAAAAATGGTAATGCTTGCTTGAGACAAATAGATCCGAAAGCTTTTCCCCACACCTTCCCATACAAATACTTGAAATAAGAAAAATCTAAAAGTTTAAATTAAAAAAAGTTAGAATTATGAGCTGCCCAATATTTAGAAGAAGAATTTCTTCTTACCTTTTAACTAGATCTATATAGGACGCAAAGCACGACCAGCGCAGAGTATAGAAGTCAAAATAGGTATGATTTAATAGGAGACAGGAATGTGAGATGATTAAAGGCAGCATGACAAACTGAAGATAATAGCATGTTACTGTACATAGCATGCTAATCACTCTTTTACATTCATACTTTTCCTAGGAATACATTAGAATTTAGTAGATATGCCATCATACAGCATAACATTTCCCAATTTTCATGAAGATTTTAGAAGTAGGCTTTCTGTTGTGCTTTGCTTTTCTGCCTCTTTCTTTTGTGTCTCTGAGATAGGACTCTCTATTTCTCTTCACTGCTTAAAACATTATTCACGTTTGTGAAGGCTCCGTATTTGCTGTGCTGTTCTTTTTCTTTCATGGTATAAAATTAATAGAAGATACTGATCTGACCATGGAATAATCTATTTCACCTCCCTCCATAGTCTTTTTTACAGCATAAGAATTACTGTTTATAGTTGAGGAAAGAAGAAAGAGAAAGGGAGCTGGCTATTGGTTTTTAAAAGACAAACAGATTAAGTTATTAAAATCGGAGACAAGTATTCTTTGTCTTGTAGTTAATAAGACAATAAAGGAAAAAGAACCCCTTTGATGACCTTGATTTTTACTACTTTCTTTTTTTTTGGTTATTGCAGGAGAAAACACCATACTTGGACATGAACTTCTATGCTGTATTTTCTGTGTAACACTCCACAAGAATTTATATCTATACATATATTTACCTAAGGGAATGTTCCTGCTTTTATCTGTGCTTTTATGGTTTTTGTGCTTGATAGAATGCATTGTGAATAATACAGCTTGCAACTTAAATAATAATTTAAACATTTTTTATTCTTCATTGTTTAACTAGTCTTTTCAACAACCAAAAATTGATTGAAGACAAAATACTGTTAAATACATGAAATTAAAAATCTGTAAACATTGTTAACATCGCACTAAGTACAACTACTCGCAAGGGCCTTGCGTAAGGTTCACACTCGTAGAAAAGACAAAATATTAAGACTGCAAAAATTTTATGCTGATAGTGTCATTACATAGTCTACGGAAAACAGAAGGAAAAGCGTAATACTGCAGGTAAATACCCATCTTTAGTAGAGCACCCAAAATTAGTAGTCACCTGTGAAAATACTGACCAAATTGCAAACCATTATTTTCATACCATGGGAGTTGCTGTACAGATGAATTCATAACATTTTTGAGGCAGTCAAAAATGCCAGTGATTAACACTACAGGAAAGCCATTCATAGCAGGATTTGCATTGTGGGCTATAAAGCAACAAATGATGAAGTTTAAAGTAAATAACTCACTGCCTCACTGAAAATAACAGAACACAGAACGATGCTTTAAATATTAAATTTATTAAATGTGTGGATGGGCTTTAGCTTTGTGTCGGTTCAGTTTATCCAAGGGCAGTAACACCAACTGAATTTGTTCATAACATCCTAAAATGTTTTGACCTTTTCAGAGTATTCAAAGTATTACTTTGCCTATCACAATTGATATGGTATTGCACTGGGCATGCCAAATTTTTTTAAAAGTACCTATCGATTTTATTTCAAGTTAAGCATTTTGTACACTTCGCATGGTATGCAAAACTGAACTCACACCAGATAGACCTATCATCTTCCTTCCCCATCTGTAACTTCAGAACAAGGACTGTGTTTTTCATGAAGCTTGGTGAACACATTTGAGTACTACTGCAAACAACTGTGAGAAGGTGTGGCATAGAGAAATGCTTCACGAATCTCTATCAATTTATTATCACAGTTTAGCAAACTTCTGCAAGTGCCTGACTAAACATATTAGTCCTACTGGTTTATGATAAAATGCTGTGGTGAATTATTTCTATTCACTGTCTTGGTCACTGAGGGTCTGTGAACCTTAACAGAGGATTTTCCTATGCTTTATTTTAGCATGTCCCTAACAAGTATAACAAGTGGTCCCAAACTGACAATGATATTGTGAGATTTTTTTTTATTGTTTGGAAACTTACACTGGTTGAGTAGTGATGTATTTATTTCAGTTTGTTTGATTAGACTAAATCAAGTCTATGCTGTTTTCTTTTTCAGATTCTGGGATACTTTCAGAGATGGAGGTCCATCCCTTCTGTTTTCCCATTACCTCAGTTGGACACAGTTTACAATGGCGTTATATGTCCAAAGATTGCCTTATATTGCAGGATAGCTTTCTGATGCAGCAAAATTGTCTTTTCCTAGTGCTGGAAACATTTATTAAACGTGATCTTACTTTTTCCCTATGTGTTTACTCTGTATTTATGTACTTTAGCAAGTAATTCAGTGAAATAGGAAAGGATCAATTCATTGAAAGTAATGGGTATTCAAGCTTCTGGTAGCTCCAGCATATTTGATCTGGGGAGTTTATATTGGATGAGACGATAGAATTTGTCCCAGTGCTGCACATCTCTATTACACTTGTAGTTTGAAATGATCGTGACGTAAGATAGCCTACAAACCTTTCTGTGGGTCCCTCTGGAAGCACCAACCTCTTCATTCATTTAATTCACCACAATGACATTAATATGCCAGTGCTGATATTATTATCACTAGTATAAAAAATTGCAGTGAAAGCCCTTTTAGTGTTATTATTTGTACCATTTCCAAGTGACACAAGGGCTTGTGCTGTCTGGTCTACCTCCTCTGTTCAAGTTTGAACAACACATGCTGCAAGGATGACACAGGGAAGAATAGTAGGCTTAATCCAGCACCTGCAGTACCAATGCTAGGACGACACCATGAACAAAGTGGCCTCCAGTCCTCTGGCATGTTGTTTTCACTGAGGAAGCAGTGGAAGACTGCTTCTGAAGATCTTGCTGCTCCAGCTGCTTTGCGTATGATTGACTGTAAGTTCGTGGGGATGGGAGGTGACCTCAGGCATGATCATAGCATATGGGATAATCAATGGGTGTGAAATTTTCAGATGTGGAGAGGCACCTTTTGAAGGTGTCTCTGAGCTGATTCCATTCCTTTACTGTTCTTGCACAATGTTTTGGAATCCATACTTGTGTTCAAAAGAGTACCTGCTGCCTTATGGAGTCTTGCAACCCCAAACTCCTACTAATCAGTAGCTAACCAGCTTTGCATAGACAGCTCCACTGTGGGCAAAAAGGTGATCGAAGTCTTCAAGGCCATCCATTAAACACTCTTTGAATAATGGTTCTGAGTTACATCAGTGAACTTACTTACTCTATCCTTTGGTCCTTTTGAGTTCCCCAAAAGTAAGTGTTGAGGGGATCCACGTTACCATCCAGTGCCCAGCCCAAGACACAGCCCCCTGGAGTGTTCAGTTCTTTGAGAAGACAACTTGCTTTAAATTTAATAAATTATTGCTCACCGATCCTCTTGT
The DNA here is from genome assembly GCA_013398225.1 of Steatornis caripensis. Taxonomy (NCBI): domain Eukaryota; kingdom Metazoa; phylum Chordata; class Aves; order Caprimulgiformes; family Steatornithidae; genus Steatornis; species Steatornis caripensis. Next base: position 787,470 of record VZSC01002529.1, read on the forward strand.
ATTTGGTAGCAGTCCTGAGGTTAGCAACCTCCTGGCACTGTCGCTGAATTGTCCCATTGTTTATGTCATACCTTTGCCACTTTCAGATGAACAAGTAATGTTGTTAGTGGATTTCTGAGAGGTGGAAGGCATTTTACACAGCAGGGAAATTAAAGAGATTAAACTAGACTGTAAAACTAAGGTAATAAAAAAATAATTCAGCAATGGGGAATAGTAACAAGAAGTAAGGCAGGTAGAGATGTGAAAGGACTATGCACAAGGAATGTGGATGATTGAGGAAGGATCAACAGAGTTTCAATTAGGAGTTGAGAGCTGGCAGCTGAGGCAAATGCTCCCATGGCATTTGGCACTCTAGAGCATCAGATGGATCAGGGTATTTGAGAGTTCTGCCCCACTGGAGAGCCTCCTGTTGGTGTTTGTAAGGTACACACTGAGGGACCTTGCGATGGCACAGTCCTCATGTGGAGGTCAGACCCCTCAAGCTTTTGAGTGTATTTGGAGGGAAACTGGGAGGTTAGGCTCCTCCAGGAGGAATCTAGCTCATGTACACCAAAACTGCTTTGAGAAATAAATACCAGCTTATGCTGGGTGAGAACAACCACAGGACCGGTGTCAAAGCTGCATCGTTGCTGCATATCACCTTGCTATGTAGAGCATAGTCTATGTTCACAGAATAATAGCTATGCAAGGGAACAGGTTTAGCTGGCTTTTAGATTTAAATAACTTTTAAATGATTCAGAATCATTAAGTTACATACATTTTTAGCTTGTGAAAACACATATCCTTCCATGTCTGCCTCAAGACACGTAGGTGTAACTTGTCATACATAATGATTCAAATCAGCAGTTTGACCTGTTTAGGCAGACTGTGCAGAAGTGATGGAACTATGCACACACACATATATATATTTCTACATCGATCAAATTGTTAGATTTAAGATTTTCAGCAGCAGAACTACATCATGTTTACCTCTAGGGTATTTAGCAGAATTGGAGAATTCTGGGAAATAGTGATCAAGATTTGAGATGACTAGCTTTTTACCACGTTTAAAATAGTTTATAAGAGATACTGGGGGAGGAGGGAGGAACCAAAGCTAAATCTAGATATGGAATAAAGTCATAATAAAAGGTATTTTCCTACAGGTTATTAGTGATTCGGCCTGGATTCTTACAGGTTTGCCAAGCTCCCATTGATTTTAGTTGGAAATGGGGCCCAAATATTTGTGAAGACGTGTTTTAAAAGGAAATGCAGTCCAGAGAAAGGGCACATGGTAGCTATGAAATTTGAGTTGGGGCTTGATATAAAGAAGATTGGTGGCTTCAGGTTAAAAGAAAAAAAAACATCTAAGGCAAAGAAAAGAGGATTGCCAAGACAAGACGTGATTTTCCACAGTGGCAGGCAGCATGCCTGGGAAACACCAGTGGAGATAGACTGGAACATGGGAAGAACTCTCAAGCAGAGCAAGGGGTAGAAAAAGATTTGCTAAATGATGCTAGCAAGAAGAAACACATTGGTAGGAAGGTAGAAGTGGAACGCACAAGTGCAAAGTAGATGCTTCAGCACACCTCAGCACCAATTTTCAGACTTAAATGCAAACAGAGGAAATCCCTTTTTTTGGTTGTCTTTTCAGCAAGATCAAATGAACTGAGCTTGTAAAGAGATTTTTGGCTATAGACGTGACAGTTTCATCAAAACAAATAAATTGAGTGATTTGCCTCCAAATGATGTAATGGCTTGGAAATGCCCAGGAATGCAGAAGACCAATGTTTACTGGTCTTTACTCATCTTTACAGAATTAAGTACAACAAGGATTGAAAATGGGTTTACTATTTTTAACTGACTACTCCAACCATCAGCCTACTAGCTCGTGTAAGGGATGTCCATGTTCTAAGAATTTTGTCCATATTCTGTTCTGACTTCAGAACCTTTGCAACAAAAAAATTGTCAAAACCCATATGTTTTGATGTTAGCACAAGAGCACTTCCCCAAAAGGAAAAAAAAGGTCATTAAAATTCCTAAACATTTATTCCTGATAGAGAAACCACACCAACAGGCTATCAAACCCAACTATTTGTTGAATTTTTGTTTCACTGTAGAGGCTCAAAAGTACACCAGTCTACAACCCATTGGAAGAGGAAGAGCAACAGGGAAATATGTGACTCATGTTTCAGAAATGATCTCCTAAAGAGGATGGTAGACTATGCTTTCCCTGAGCAGTGGCTCAAGTACCAAAATGCAATGTATATGTGACTAGCTTTTAACTAAGACTTTTCAAGCAGTTGCTTATCATGTCTTTATCTGTATCTGAAATAAAACAGCACTGAACTGCACAATGGCTCTTTGCAGGGGGAACTCTGCCAGTGTAATCAACGGGTGGTAGTGTTTCACCTGCCAGGTCTCCAATCAGGGCATGACATCATATCTCCTCCTAATGCCTTTTTCCAACATTTTTTTCAGTTGCTCTAAGCTATAGTGACTCCAATTCTCTGCCTTTTCCACATGAAGGAGGACAGGATGCTTTTGTAACAAAACAGACTTACATAAATTCTGGGATGAACCCTTGTAGCTGTACGATGCTGCAGTGCCATGCAAGTCAGTCAAGATGTGATGATACAATGTGCAGATGCGACCCAAAAACTCAAGGTAGGTGGTGTTAACACCATCTAATGGATGTATTTTCTCACTAATTATTATTTCAAAAGCAGACTTACAGTGAGAATTGCTTTTTATTAAAGGAGAGATTGGTTTTCAAACACCACTTAAATGCATTTATTTTCTCGTCTCTGCTTTTTTGCTGCTTGTTCCTTATTAAATTTCCGCTTGACCATTTTTTTTTTAATTGCTTCTGAGAAGTAAGTGGAAGTGGTATTTTTTATTACTGACAAATGTTTTCAGACTGGTAAATCACAAAATGCCTTGGTTTGAGTTACCTTTACCTCGTAGATGTATCTCCTTTAAACCAGCAGAATTATGCTTAGGTACTTACGAGACAGCAAAGCTATGGGCCACAAAGCCTGCCTTTGCTGAGCTGAAAAAGTCAGATGACAGCGAAGAGCAGATGGTGAAGGCACTGCCCCTGCTGGTATATTTTGCTTTAGTTGCCTAAGGCATTACAGTTTGGACTGATACTAGATGCATGGATGAAAGTGATAGAATTCATATTTCCCGTGATAAGTGTGTTCATTTCAGTTGAATCATATGATGAATACTGATGGGCTCCTGGTACTTCCGATAGACGAAATAAAGTAGTCAACACTTCACTTCATCCATTATTGAATGTAGTCTTCATTTGTATTTGTTTCAGTTGATTAAGATTGGAGGTACAGTAGAGGTTACTGTGTATGTACTAAATTCAGCTTTGACTGGGGAAGTATAGAAAAATAGCTTTTACAACTCTTCTGCAGTTATATATTCTTAGCTTAAATTTATAATCCATTATATAAAATCTAGTGAAGCATGTAAAATGCCTCTTAAATCAACTTCAGATCAACTTTATTTCACTTTTTTTAGGTTACTAAAAGTATGGGATAGCTGAAAGTGAAGTACCAAAAGCAATCTGCATTTTAAAATGAATGAATTATAGTATGAAGGCACTATTAGTGTAACATTATGGCTGGATGTTATATGCAACTGAGAGGCAGGAGTATCAATTATGAAGACAGCTTAAGTACTGAGGATATTCTGTCTCTCTGAATTAGTAATGCATACATTGTGTTTCTATAGCCATTCAGTCATAAGAGGTTAAAAAACTTCACAAAGATTACATTTTGGCACAGTTTAAGGGAGGGAAATAATAGTGGTGTCTTGTTCCAGACCACATGGCAAACTTAATCAAGACCAACATAAAATCAGATGATCTGCCAGTTCCGTCGTACATGACAAAATGTTATATTAAACATTCTATTAAACATTTGTAAAAGATGCTTTAAGCCCTAAGCAGAGTCTCTAGATCTTGTAATAAAATATATGATAAAGTCATCCTTCAATGCTTACCTGAATAACTACTAAAGAAACTGTAAGCAAAGCTTATGTGGGAATTATCCAGCTGAGGGGTGTACCCGGATTCAAATCTACAGCACTATGGGACCTTCCACACATTTCATACATTGCAGAATCCTTGTATTAATTTGATCTCAGGACACAGAAGACCCTACACATTAGTAGTAGCTTATTAAAAACTACTGCAGTCAGCAATGGTTTTCTGATGTATTTTTAAAGGGGATTCTTTTTCTCACCTACACTGCAGCATTATTATAAAGTTTATGATATAAATTAAGACCCATAACTCTTAGATTTACAGTAGATTGTAAATATGTACTTGTAAGGTTGTATTTGAAAAATTATATGTTGTGTAGTACCTGGACAGATGTTCAGTTTTCTGTTTAACCAGATAAGTATTATTTCCTTCGAGAGATATATCTTGGAGGATAACACACTTGTTAAGTGCACTGCAGATTTAGATACATTTTGCAGACAGGCAAAAGCAGCAAGTTCTCTGTGGTCAACAACCTGGATTTCAGGAGATTTGCTTCTTAATAAAGACAATTTTTGTAACATTAAATACTTTATTCATGCAAATGCAATACTTTTAATTTTGGCAATACGGAATTTGAGTCCTAGTTCACCCCAGGCAAACACCTGTACATCTGACTTTAAACATTGCTAAGGAGCTGAAGAATTTTTCACTTTAGAAACTGGATAATTATGTAAGAAATGTGAAGACATCCTGGAAAATCAAAGCTATCGAGTGAGGAAGGAAAGTTCTACCTAAAAGAGGTGGCTATAATAATGTGAGCGCAAAAGTTACGTGGAAATATCCCTCACCTTTCAAGACTTCTGTTCAGTCCAGATTTGGCAGAGCTGGTGAACAAAAAGTATTTCAAAAGCAAGATGAGCTTAAGTCCTATGACACATTTTTGTAATCATAAACATGTTCTCGGGATGGGTAGAGGCCTGCAAACGTAGAAATGCAGATGCTGCTACTGTCACCACAAAACTCTTGAGAGAATGCCTCATTTTGGAATACATTCGTACTACACCGCGACCACGGGACTCATTCCGCAGGACAAGTTGTCCACATGGTCTGCAAAGCCCTAGGAATCCAACAGCATTTACACTGTGGAGCTGCTGAAAGGAAGGATTCTGTTTTAAAAATAGACTGGCCAACATTTATGAAGAAACTGGCTTTAAATGGCGAGACACTTTACCATTGGCCCTAATATACATCAAGAGCACCATGAATAAAAACCATGCACTAGCCCCATACGGAGTTGTAATGGCTAAATCCATATGGTGCTGCATATGCCACCTAAGCCACCTCATTGATCCAAGCTACAGATGACTGATGATGTTAGGTTGAATTATTGGAAGGCTCTAAGGAAATGTGTGAGGACTATTCACTCACAGGCAAAAAAAAGCTCTTGCAGAACCTGCCTCTGAACATGCCACTCTTGGGAATCTGGAGACTTGGGTCTACTCCAAGGTGACACACAGACAACTCAAGATCAATGGAATGGAACCCGTAAAGATGCTGCCTTCCAAGAGTCAAAAGCCTTTGTATCATCACATAAACTATTAAAATACCTTTCCTTGTTTGGCCTACCATTATGCTAAAGACTTAGATGTTTCAAAATGTTGGGTATGTTTTCGTATCCCTCATCACTCTAGGGAAAGTGTCCCCACACTTCCTATGGTATGTAAATTCATCAGTAAAAAGACCAGCTTGGAATCCCCAGAGGGCAGAAATTTCTTGTCAAAGATTATCTCCAATGACAGTTTATGGGAACAGATAACGAGTTGATCCAACATGGATGTGCATGAAGTGTCAAGTCCTATCACCACCTGGGACTGGATGCCCCTGGGAAACACTTGTTACTTGGAAGCAAGTGCAACATGCTACATGTGACACAGTAATTATAGCAAAACTATTAATTGTCAGAATGATTCTACATGTTTATTTGATAACTCACAAGACTGTGAGCTGACATCATCTTCTAGACATACTTTCTTGGGACCCTATTTCATCAGCGGTACATTTGCATACCCGTGGCTCCCACAGGACTGGTTTGGATCATGTTATATTGCATATATAATGCCAGCTGTTCGACATTTGTCATCTCTCCACTCTGAATATTATCGGAAAAGGCAAGAGTGCGAAAAAAATGGGACTATTATACTGCCCATGTATGAGGTGGCAAGAGCCATTTAAAAATGGTTAGTTAGCTATTATTTAAAGCAAATTGGTAATAACACCGCAATTCTTACCAAATAAAGACAGAAATGACGACTATCCATACAGTCTTCCTTCAAAACATGTTAACACTTGACTTTATGCTGGTTTATAAGGGTGAAATGTGCACCTTAGCTGGAAATGAATGTTTTACCTCTGCCCCAGCCAATTCTGAAACCAGTTGTGATTTGAGTGAACACATTAAAAAAAAGGCAGTCAAAGCAAAACAACTCAATAACTGGAATTTGTGGAGCTGGTTTGAAAACATTTGAAAATATAGGGTTGCTAGGCAAAAAGAAATTGTAATGTTTTATTCGTATCACTGCTGTTGGTTGTACTGCATGTGCTTACTCAGATAATTCTCTGTACAGTAAAATTCTGTATTAAGAAACGTAGAGATACTGTTGTAACCACACTAACCCCGGCCTTGCAGATGAGACTCATGAGAGAAGAAGAAATCCAGTAGAACTGCTGCTTGACACCCAAGGCTAGAGGCAAGAGCAGACGACAAGATGTGACAGTCTGAAGGATGATCGGTCTTTAGCAGCAGAGCTGTAAGGCAGGTGCAGCTTGTCTGCTGCACCCTGGGAGTCTCTTGGGGTTGTGAGACTGAGGTGTCAAAGGGAGGAATGTGGAAGCAGGCCTCCCTACGCCCAAATGTTGGTCAAGGATGCAGCAGTGTCCAAAGATGGATGAACTGAACAGGTGTAGCTTGAGGCCGCAGAGCTGCAGACTCTTGAGTTATCAGGAAAATGCTGGTACAACTGCTGTAAAAGAATTTTCTCCTGTGCAGATGCTGCTCTGTTGTATCAGGCCCCTTCACAAAGCAGCCTGTATTTGCCATATATGTATATAAGCTCCATCAATTTTGTTTTCTGTCAGAGTTTGTATAGAGTGAACTGAGCCTCTGTCGCTTTGTGCTGTCTCCTATAGCTATAGAAACAACTCACTGTCACATCTCACCAAAGAGGAGGGAGAGATGGCACTCAGGTTCACAGATTCTCTTGGTAGGAACAGGGCATACACAATGCCTAAGGTCCACAGATAAAGAAAAACTTTTATTACATAGCTAGGCTCATTTGGAAATAATTGGATAGGAGAAATAATTTGGTAGCAGAAATAATTATTGCTCGCTGCATGGGTGCAGTTTATGCCTTGCATTACTTATTGGAAAAGAAAGAGAAAAATAGAGAAGGGGAAGGATGGGGAGAGAGAGAGAGAGAGAAGAGGAAGAGGAGGAAGAAGAAGAAGAAGAAGAAGAAGAAGAGAAACAAGATCACCAGTCTGGGTTACAGCGTTGGTCCAGCCAACAGGGGTCTCTGGTTTGTAGGAGCGCTGGTCCCGAAGTTTTCCCACCTGATGCTATTTTCTGTCCCCTTTTATTCTCATCCCTCAACGTGGGTTGCCTCCTCCAAAAGTTTTGTTTCTGGGTGGCATTCAGCATCCTTCTGCTATTGGTTAACTAGTCTCACTTGCTGTGTAAATTAGCACACATGCTCCTTACAGGAGTGGGGGGGGCAAGTCTTCTTGGTCTTGAATTGAGTTGGTGGTCACAATCTCCCCCTGACACATTTACCGTTCATTCTTGCTGACTTCACTGCTGCTTGGGCAATCAATCAGCCTTTGGTGCCTTCTGAGGCAGGATGTTCCCTCTTACATGTCTTTAGCAACTCTTGTCAAGCAAAGTTTATCACTTGTGAATGTCTGAGACATTCCTCAGAGAAGCTATGCGGAGCCACCCGCGTCCCCCACCTCGCTTTTACCATGTTCCGGGTCCCCCACTGAGCAAACAACTCTCTTGTTCAGAGGTATTTATGGGTCAGCAGAAGATTGAGTTTGTTTAGCTTTCTGCTTGGTGTACACCAGAGGACTACTCCTGCCTGACCCAAGTCTGCAAAAGAGGCTGCGTGTTTATTCTGCAACACCAGTGAAACTGGTTTACTTAAAAAGCATTTTGTCAAAATACATAAGGAGTGGGCTAATACATTCCACAGTATTTGCACTTGAGAAATTACTATTTAAGTAATATGTAGAATTCATGTAAAGGGAAATGACAAGTCATTTATTTCCTAGCTAAAAAAATGCAGTCTTAGTCATCCAGAAATACTCACAGTTCTGAAGGATGGGTTAAGATTAAGAAAACTTATTTCCTGGTCAAAAAGGAGGAGTTCTTACTCTCATCCCTTGTGTCTCCAACAGTTCAAATCTTCACTTGTAACCATGTCACAGACCAATACAAATAAACAAGCATCCTCTTGTAACTCTTTATTCCTTCCGTCCAAAAGAGATGTTTAATAAAGGTGCCTTTTATTGCTGCAACAACTAATTTCTGACTTGTGTCCAAGACCAACTTAATTATCCTTTGCTCTGAGTATATGCTGTAGGAAATACTACTTTAAAAATGCTTATATTGAGGAAGTTTAAGAACTGAGAAAAAGTGCAGGACATGATAGGGTATTGCTTCTATATGTTTCTGAAGTACTTTTAAAACAAAGAGAAAGATACTGTACTTGATACAGATGAAAACGCTATAGTAGAGTTTCACCCACCTCATCAGAAAAAAAAAAGTCTCATGTGAAGTTAACGTGAGGTTTATTTTTTCACTTCTTTCTCCTTCCAACATCCTGTGTGCAATACAACCCATGGCAATATTTACCTGTCAAATAGAAAAGGTACACTTGCTTAAATTATTTTAAATCATGCTAATCTGAGCCCTTAGTTTCAGATTTTCTGTTTTAAGGAATAGTTGAAGTATTTAAAAAGCATTTAGGAAAAGCATGAAAATGCCAAAATAATGGAAATTGTTGCACTTAATCATCTAGATATGTATTTGCATACCTACAAAAGTGTGAAAATTGACCACAGACATTTGATCTGTGTGTGCGCAGGCACAGGCAGGACACAAGAACAACCACAAAATCACAGATGAAATGCAAAGAGTAAATTTATTTTCATTACTTCATGGACTGGGGGAACCCCACAGCTGCACCCGGGCAGAGGCACACAAGCAGGACGCAGGCACCACGGAGCTTGGTCCTTGCTCAAGGATCACCAGATCTGCTGTTTTCGCTTATATTTCAAGGATTCACACAGGCATAGTTTACTGCTGTGCTTTGATCTTGGCCACAGCAGGGCCGGAATCTCAAGCATGTTTGATAGGGTGCCTGTAAGTCTATCACAGGCCTATGTTATCTAAACACAGATGTTCTACTTGTCCAACAACAATTGGTATGATATATGTTTTTCTACATCTCAGCTGCAAGTCACTTGCGCGTGTTTACAATCCTCCTTACCAATCTTCCATTATTTTCCCACAATCTGTTAAATAGCTCTGTGATGAAATTGGCTGGAGCATGACGTACTATAAGTAACAACTCTCTTAATCTTTTATCTGGAGAGGAATTAAACTCCAAGATATTTTTGATTAGCAAAAATACATGCATATGGTAGAATGGGAAAAAACTACAAGATCTTTCTAGTTCTTTATTTTGATCAATTTTGTAGCAAATTTGAAGAATTAAGGAACACCAATCATCCCATCAAAGGGCAAAAAAAGCGTTAACACACTCACCAGAGTCTTTGGGGTTAACCTTGGGCTAGATGTACAAGTACAAGCTTCAAGTACAATAAAAACCCAACAGAAAAAGCCTACAGTCTTCTTTGCCTTAAAGAGGGCACGAGTTCTATGGTTCAGTTTCTGACCTTGCTTGCTTACTTCTCCTCAACATGCCATTCATTTCTATGAGTCCTTACAGAGAGGCTTGTGTAGTCTCAAGAACCTACACAACATTCTCAGTTGTAAATCTCTGAGGATAAAGGAAAGGGCACTGAGGTTTCCTAGAGGAAACTGCAATTCTTTTTAGCAACATCTAACAGGAGGAAATTAACTGCTACTTGAGTAACTGTGTCCCATCTGAAGTCATCTGCAGTGATTATTTTATGTTCCTAAAAATAAAGCTTCTTCCAAAAGAAGTAAGCTGCTTGTATGCCCTTTGGGAAAGACTGAGCTCACAGAACCAGCTCTTCCACCAGACACTTTCATTACCTGAGGTGAAAACCTAAAATCACATTGTAACATCTCCCGGATTTTAAAGAAGTCTTCATTACTACTGATAGGTAATGAATAATTAAACAGCCATAAAAAGTAGATTTTTTTCTTATCACAGCATGAATGTTTGAGAGCATATCAATGCGGCTGATTAGTTTTTTAGCATTAACTCAGCATAAAAATCAAAAGTAAAGATTACAGACTACTTTTTGAATTGAAAAGCTTTTATAAATACTCTTCCGTAAAATATGAGATATTTATCTCCTGTGTCATATAAATATCTCAGACTTTTACCTTGTATTTTTAACTCATCCAAGGGAGCACTCCTTAAAGCATTTAACATAATTTGCTCAAATATATCTCTTGGTGAAATGCTTGATTTTAAGCTTCTGATCAGGCAAATAATTTCTATCTATCATTACACGGCTCTGCCTTCTTTTTGAATGTAATTCTTCATCATTTTTCTAATTCTTACTACCTCCTCTAATTTATACTTTTTTTTACCTCCACATGTCTTTTGAAAGTGTTAACTGTGTTGAACACGAACTTGTTTACACTTAATGTTTATTTTTAAGTTGGATATTCCTTCTTAGATATAAGCCTATTTCTTCATAGAAAGACTTCTTTACAGAGGTTTCTGTTTAAAAAACCCACAACAAAATCAGAAGAAATATGTTAGGAAAGAACAACAAATTGATGGGAAATTGTGTAACTTGCATAGCATCAAATTACGCATTAACCTAACAGAACTCTCAGAAATTCAAATACAATCTATACAGTGTTCTCCTATTTCTGTAGAATGCCTTCATGCCCCCAAATGAAGAAACATTTCAGTCTCATACTTTGCCCTCACCTTTTCCCCAAATTCAATTTTTAATTGCTTCGTGTTTTCTTAATTAGAAAAAAAAGCCCTCATTATTTAGAGTCTATCATATTTAAGCTTATAGTTGTTTGAGTACCAAGCAGAAAACAATCAAGCAAAAGGCACTGAAGTTCCTTACTTCCAGAAGGGTTTATGGTGGAATCATATAAAAATGATTACAGGTCAACCTGTCAGAAGTTTGAGTGGGAAAAACCAATGAATATGAATAAGCAGTAACTATTAGCACATGTATACACTGTGCATATAATTTATGTATCCAGCTGTGCTGCGTTGACCCTTGCCAGCAGCTAAGCACTCACACAGCTACTCACTTGCCTCCCCCCACCAGTGGGATGGGGGAGTTAATAGGAAGAACAAAAGCAAGAAAACTCATGGATTGGGATAAAACCCAGGTTAATGGGTGAGAGAAAGAGAAAAAAACCCAAGCACTGCAAAGGGAATTTCTTGCCATCTCTCCCATAAACAGACTGATGCCCAGCCAGTCTTTAAGCAATGGCCAGCTTGGAAATCAACTCCCCCACCATCCTTCTTCTTCCTCTCCTGGTTTTTATTGCAGAGCATGAGGTTGCATCGTGTGAGACATCCCTTCAGATGGCTTGGGTCAGCTGTCGTGGCTGTCCCCTCCCCATCTCCTGCCCATCCTCAGCCCACTCGTGGGGGCATGGGCAGAGTGGAAAAGAGCGCAAGCCTTGGGGCTGAGCAGGAAGGATCAGCAACAGCTGAAACACTGGTGCATTATCTGCACTGGTTTAGCCCCAAACACCAAACACAGCACCATATAGGCTGCGATGAAGGAACTCCATCCCAGCCAGACCAAACACACCAACCAGTACGAGTTTCAATTCAATGTAAAGTGAATCAAGCTGAAACTTGGCTAGGTTAAGTCTTGTGTTGGTATCAGACAACTGTAATTGACACTTAAAAAGCAGGAACAGAAAATAATCATATAATTAGCCTCAGCCAAACATTATAGCACCAAAAGATAGCGAACGACTTTTATATTCTGAAATGTGGCTCAGTCCTTAAAGCTCGGATTGTGCTTCTGAAAAACAAGATTCTACTTTACTTGTAATCATTTAATCTAATCTATGTGGTAAACATGTTACTAATTTTCTGCCTCAAACCTTGAAAATTTGGGGGTTTTAATGCTCTGTGGACCAGAAATGAGGTCACTTAAAGCAAAAACATCACCAACTCCAGTATTTTTTTTCAGCTCTGGATAAAGAGCATGAGACACATATCATGAAAAAAGGAGAATATGATAATTTTTTTATATCAGGGATATTTAAAACTTTAACATAAATAATACTGCTAGAATTAGGATAGCTGCACTAATGGTTGTAGTTCGCATTTGTAAAATATGCCAATGAGTCTTAGTTGCATTAAAGCTGTGTAACGACCCCGTGACCTTTGCTACTTATGTTTAAATACAGAACTTTTTCCCAACTGCAGGAGCTGAGTCGCAGGAAGAGATCTTGAAGATACCTTTTAATTCTGTGAGTTTTAGCTGCTTATGTACACAAATTTCAGTAATTCAAGAACATCTTCACAAACATGCTACTTCTCCAGTGCTTTTTTGCCTGTGTCTAGATGTGCAGGTAATATTCAGAGAACGTGATAAAAGAATAAATCAAATTCTGTGGTCCAGTATTAAGACATATGCTTTCCTAGATTTTAAATCATTCCATTTGTACTTTGCTGAAAACATATTCAGTATTAAAAACAAAAATTTGTGCTCCAGCAGCAATATCATCTCTTTCAATGGCATTAAGTCAAATGCAGCTAAGATAAAATGTCCTTTTTTAAATTTATTTTGACTGAAATTTACACACTGCCACGAAACCTACAAAAAATTCTTCATATATTACCCATGCCATAAGCAAAGAAGTTTCTTAACATTTTCTCTTTGAATGGCAGCTCCCTTGCAGTTTTCAAATGGCCTCTTGTTCAAAGGTGTAGATACCAAAACCATCAGATCAACACATTTTTTTCACCCATGCCATTTTATTCCCTTTGCAGAAGATAATTCAGCACTATCAGTTTCCCTGTTTATTAACAATGATGGATACAGCTGACGAATCCACATCTTCCTGAAATTTTAGACATAAAATTACTTGCCTGATAGCCCTAGACAAGAGAAAAAAGCAGGCAGTATCAGATGACCGAAATAAAAGAAGGGACATATGACACCATAGGATATGCAAAACCATTGGAAGATTCTCAGGATCTTCTTTTTCAGATGGTTAAGTATTTCAGCTAGAAATTTGTAATACAGATCATATAGCATTGTTGAATAAATTCAGCACACTTATTGGATGAACTGCAGGCAAACATACAGTAACAATCAATAGAGCAGGAATACCCACATCAGGTTAATTTCCCATAGGTCTGCTCCTTTTTTGCCAATATCTTACAGTTCTATATGCATTTTCCTTCCCGCTCTAAAAGATGCTGATACTCATTTCCTATTGGTGTGTGAAAACACTTAGAAATAAAGGTAACTGTACAAAGGAAATGGGAACCAGATATATGCAAAGCTCTGCGATGCCCAAGTACGCAAATGTCTGCTGGGAGGAAAACTTCTGCAGCTTAGATGTAGTGATATTGAAACTTCTTTGTACCTACAGTGGAACAGATTTCAGATATGGATATAGGCACCTAGAACTGTTTAGGAAACTTGCCTGATGTCCAGCTGCTACTTCAGAAAGTTTTCAGTAGGTCCTGTGTCATATTTGCAGATGTTTTTAGTACTGTGGGATATGTAAAACAGTGTAAGCCACCAAAGAAGTATGATTTCTAGAAATAAGATCTATTTGAATAGAAGAACTGACACAAATAACACACCTGTAGTATGATGGATACTTGTAAAATAAAAAAGCAAACTTTCAATTTGCTTCTTTCTTCCTTGTAAATATCTTAATACAATCTACACCATTTTAAATAGAAGAAATTAGAGAAATTTAGGACATGACATATACATTCCATTACTCTAACCCGAGTTTGGTATGAAGACAAGTCTTTGGAACGGTATCAGAATTCTAAGTCATGTAGTTTGCCCAGTTAGGGTAAAACAAGAGGATGCAAAGTGTTTTGAGCAAAGAAAAGTAAGTTTGTTTGGCACATTCTGGACTTCACAAAGCATATGCATTACCCACTCTCCTATTCTTGTAGGATCTAAAAAAAATCTAGAGAGAAAGGCGAAGAAGAAAACTAAGTAGTAACATGATACTGAATTTTATTTTTGGCACTTGTGCTTTCGTAACACATTACTAACTGAAGAAGCCCCTTCATAATTCACCCTCAAGAAAACCACAAAAAGGCAGCAGTCTTTCTCCAAGTTTGAGAACCATGGCAAGTCCGCAAAGAATTTAGCATGCATGATCATTGCAAAGAAACTCTCAGGGTGCTAAAAGTTTTAGAAGTCAAGTTTTGTGAGTTTTCCGTGAGACACCAATTTGGCTGTAAGGCTTTATTTAAAATAAGGTTTCTCCTTCTGCCCAAGAAAGTCATCACTGCTCACCTGACAACACCCTGCTAGGTGGCCGAGTCCCTGAAACAGATGAGGTAGCACCAGAGTACTCGAACTTAGAGAACTGGAAGAAAGAGGAACCTGATGAAGTTCAACAAAGGCAAGTGTAGGGTCCTGCACCTGGGGAGGAACAACCCCATGCACCAGTACAGGTTGGGGGCTGACCTGCTGGAGAGCAGCTCTGCAGAGAAGGACCTGGGAGTGCTGGTGGACAACAGGCTCACCACAACCCAGCAATGTACCCTTGTGGCCAGGAAGGCCAATGGCATCCTGGGGTGCATTAAGAAGAGTGTGGCCAGCAGGTCAAGGGAGGTGACCCTCCCCCTGTACTCTGCCCTGGTGAGGCCGCATCTGGAGTGCTGTGTCCAGTTCTGGGCTCCCCAGTACAAGAGAGACAGGGAACTACTGGAGAGAGTCCAGCGGAGGGCCACAAAGTTGATTAGGGGAGTGGAGCATCTCTCTTATGAGGAAAGGCTGAGAGAGCTGGGTCTGTTCAGCCTGGAAAAGAGAAGGCTGAGAGGAGATCTGATCAATGCTCACAAATATCTAAAGGGTGGATGTCAAGAGGACGAGGTCAGACTCTTTTCAGTGGTGCCCAGCAACAGGACAGGGGGCAATGGGCACAAACTGGAACACAGGCAGTTCCACCTGAACATAAGGAAGAACTTCTTTCCTGTGAGGGTGACAGAGCCCTGGCACAGGCTGCCCAGGAGTGGAGTGGAGTCTCCTTCTCTGGAGAGATTCAAAACCCACCTGGATGCATTCCTGCGCACCCTGCTCTGGGGGCACCTGCTTTAGCAAGGGGGTTGGACCAGATGATCTGCAGAGGTCCCTTCCAATTCCTACCATTCTGTAATTCAAGGCATTTAAGTAATTGCTTTACCGTCTTGGATGCCCACTTTTCACTCCTGTCACAGAAGCCATTAGGGCCAATCTGAACTTCAAAGCAATTACTGGTCAGCTGAACTTCCCATAAACCTCCCTCTTAAAAATTTTAACAGCAGTTTAGCTGCTGGGAGGGCGCTGGCGGGTTACTGATGCCTACCAGGGTGCTGGGCACTGACAGAACACCCACTGCCTTCCCTTCTTTAGTGCACAGTTAGGGGGTCAGCAGGATGCCCCAACAGTGGACAAAAGGTCTGTGGCTTGGGGGAATGAGCACCCCCAGGAGCGCCCAGGAAGATCCACACCCTAGAAATGCCATGGTTGGTGCTGCCCCGTACGGTGCTAAGGGAAGCATTGCCGTGGTACTGGCATTGGCACTGGTGTGGTAGACAGCAGCGGTGCCCTACGCGATACAGCCGGTCTGCACCTCTCCACCACTCTCCTTCTCCAAGTAGCTCGCTCCCTTCAACAAGATGGCGGCCTTCCCACTGCCCTCCTTTACCAACATGGCGGGTCGAACCCCCATTGGCGTCCGCCCCACGCCTCCGCCCCGCTATAGGCTGAGCCACTGGCTTTCCCCGCCCCCTGCCTTACACGGCCTCGCCCCGAGCTGGGAACTACATTACCCAGGGTACCCCTCGCCCGGGGACTCCTCCCCCGCCCCCCCTTTTCTTTTTACGTACCTTACCTCCTTTCCCCCCTCGCACAAGGCGGGGGGGGGAGGGGGGGGGG
>VZSC01002529.1:803859-910141 GCA_013398225.1 Steatornis caripensis
GGGGGGGGGGGGGGGGGCCCGGGGGGGGGGGGGGGGGGGGGGGGGGGGGGGCAGGGACGACGGGGCGCGGTCTCGCGAGAGTTGGGGCAGAGCCGAGAGGGGCGGGGCGGGGAGGGGTTGAGGGGGCGAGGCGCGGGGCCGCCCTGCGCAGGAAGCGAAGCCGCCCGAGCGGGTGGGGCGGGCTGCGCCGCGCTGTGCCTCGCCGAGACCGTTGGCCTGGGCCCCATGGCGGCTGCGGAGGCGGCGCTAGATCCTAGCGGGCTCTCCCCGAAGGAAGAAGGGGAGCTGGAAGACGGCGAAATCAGCGACGATGACAACAACGCCTTCGAGCCGTGCGGCGGCGGCGGCTCCGAGCCCCGCGGCGGCTTCGTCAGCAGCAGCAGCAGGCCCTACTCGAGGCGCAGGCCGCCTCCCGGCCTCCGCGGGGGCATCTCCGTCTCCTCCTCCGGTCGACGATTCCCCCGCTCCCGGCACCAGCCCCCGCCGGAGATGGGGCACCTGCACGGCCACGGCGGGTATCGGCCCAAGGACTCGTTCCGCTCCCATCCGCCGCCCATGCCGGCGCCGCGGATGTCGTCGGGCTCGCACTCCGAGACGGGCCCCCGGCTCTCCTTCTGGGAGCGCAGCCACAACGCCCTGGACCGATTCCGCTTCCGAGGCCGGCCCTACAGGGGCGGAGGGCGCTGGGGTAGGAGCCGAGGCGGCGGCGAGCGGGGCGGCAACCCTCCCGGCAGGCCGCCCGGAGGGGGAGGCGGCGCCGGATTCAGTAGCAGCCAGGGCTGGAGGGAGCCTTCGCCTCGAAAATGTATCCTTGAGACGTGAGAGGCGGCGGGGGCGGGGAGGCCGTGCTGCCGGCGTCGGCCTGGGTGTGTCGATGCCGCGTTACGTGGCCGAAAGCCCTCGGAAGGGACGCTTCTCCCTCCCGCTCTGGCGCTAGGGCTCCCGTAGGCGTGCCGGAGGGGGACGCTCCCCTGCCCGGCCCGGGGGCTGGCAGGGGCAGCGGGCCCTGCTTCTCAAGGAGAGGCTGCTGGGAAGCCGGGTGACTGCCGCGACCTGGGCCGTCGGTGCCGTGTAAGGAAAAAGACAAAGCGTAGCCTGAAACAAAGCCTCAGTTGCTTGGATCCCAGGTGGCAGCTTTTATAGCCCGAAGTGCAGATATTCTGAAGCGGGGTCAGTCTTTGGTGCGGCAGTTTTAATGCATATAATTAAAGTGTCACAGTTGTGAAGCTAAAACCCTAAGCTTGTTAATTTCCTTTATTGGGCAATGAAGGGTTCGCTGTTTCCAGCCCTTCGGAGGCAGTTACACATAGCTAAAGCTAACTTTAAAGCTAAACCTAAGTTGAACTGGGACTTTGTGCGCAGAATGTGGTTTACGTGGGAGTTTGGGTAACATGGCAAAGCTCTATTTCTCTATAAAGCTGTAGCCAGCATTCCTTGTGGGATGTTCTCCACTGATTAGGTGGCTTTTTGTAGAGTTCAGATATGTCCTCCTTTTAGGATTAGGAACTGCAAAAGCGATGGAAAAAGCTCCTGTCATGTTCCAGGTTTGCTATACAAGAAAACATAACTGATGCCAAGCGTAACTGAGAGGCAGTCTGGTACTGAAACGCAGTGTAACCGTGTTGTTGTAGGCAAGAGTAAAAAAAAAAAAAAAAACCAACAACACTGAGTGGGAGAACTAGTGGTTAAAACCTATTCTCCAGAATCTTGTTTTTTTGTTGTTTTCCGTACCAGTAGTCAAAGGATATGCGTTGTTTGCTTGACTGGGCTAGTTGGTCGCAGGAACAGGAATTTTTCCTACTTGTGCCAGCGCTTAAGGCTTTGAAAGCTACTTGTTGGATCCTGGTGTTATTTTAGATGATTTGTCCATGTCATTATTTTTTTTTTAATGTGTATGGAATATGTAAGCTAGCGATAAAGAGAAGCTTTTATTTAATCTCATCTAGTAAAGTTATAGCATTACTGAAGTCTTCGTAAGAACTCCTCATTCAAGTATCTTACCTTGAGAAGCAGCAAGTGAAAATGTGAGTTGCCCAAGGTCACACAGTAAGACAATTCTAGTGCTGAAAATAGATTTTAAGTCTCTTAATTTGCAGTGTTGCTCTGAGTACCAGAAAATGCTTACTTTTGGTGTAATGAGTAATTTGCAGAGCAAATGTATTGATCATCCTAAATGGACCTTGCAATGGTTGTTAATACTGATATAGTATCCTTCTCTCTTTTAATTAGAAGAGTATTCAGAAACTGGTAATTCCATTTTCAAACCAAAACCAGAAAATGAGGAAGTCTTCCCCCCTCACCCCAATACTTAAGATGCACTCTTCTGTTTAAACATGATAGAGAAGGTTCTTATACTATTGCTGTTTAATAAGTGACATTCAGTTGTTTATGGATCATATAGTTAAGGAAGGCCCATGATTTTCTCTCAGTGTAAGTTCTTTTCTGCATTTTTCGTATCCTTGCCTCCTAAAGGAGTCGATACTACAGTGTTTTTGAATATTAAGGTACCTCCATGTTGCTAATATTAATGGAGTAGGGGTGTAGTTCATGGACATGTGACTTCAGAAGAGACCTTCACATCAACTGGTACAAGGAGATTGTGGCCTGGAGTGGTATTTGGAATTCCCCCAGGAAAATGAAATGTTGTAAGTGTCTGCTAAGAGAGAGAGATCTTTTTTCTTTATCCTTGGAGCTAGTACGTTGCACAAGGCTTTGTAGAAGTGTATGTATAAATGGAGTAAAAGACGCTGCACAGCACTTCAAGAATTCTTGTTACTTTTCTTTGAGTATTAGCTTTTTAATAGGCTTTTCTCTCTTAATTCCTAGCAATGTAAACATGAAGCTGTTGGATAGTCGCTCTGCAGAAATTCTTGCATAGAGAATCGTGGAATTTTGAGTCTGAAATACAGGACCAAAATTTCCATTTTTGTTAAATTCTGAACTCCTCACGGCATACATTTTTCTTCACTTCTAACCCCTCATTTTTTTCAGGTCTCTTCTTTTATAGTTGTAGGATCAAGTTTCTGTTGAGTTGATTGAAGAATAACTGTTGTTTTAATGTATATGTGCCTTTCTGCTTTTCATAGCACTCCATGTAGTCTTGCATTCTGTGTGTAGAACAACATACAAAAAATTCCACGTATGTGAAACAGAATTTCTGATCAATACCGCTGTGGGAGCATATTTTCCTGAGCACAAAAAAAGTCTCAAAGCTTTGTCTTGTTGCCCAACTCTGGATGACTCCAGAAGCTATTGAAGTATTTAAATATAAAAATAATAGTTAAGACTTACTTTTATAAATTATGTTAAATCACTTAGCTTCAGACTTTCCTGTGACTCACAAAATCACTGATGTGTTGTCTTGGAAGTAGAAATGTGTTGGAAGTGAATTTGGCGAATATGCTTACTACATAATTTGGTGTTATACTGCACACAGCTCTTAGTGTTTTCAGCATATTTATAGATTGATTGATTGCCTACTGGATTTTATGTAGTTTATCTTTACTGGTTTCTGCTTTTTGTGCTGAAGATTAAGAAAGCATTGTCTAGCAAAACACTTCCTGCTATTAACATAAGTTGTTTTTGTCGGATACATACCAAGATTCTTTGTACTTGTAAGTTAACATAGTGAAACATCCAAGTTGTTGAAGCGTATTTTGAGCAGAGACAAATAATAGTTATCTTCTTCTGGATTCAGTATGTCTGCATTCAGAGGACACCTATTTTAGTTTCACTCCATTTATTGTTTTAAGAGATGACGTTGATGAAACAGCATTTCACATGTGTGGGTGTGAGTCAGCTGTTATCACAGCAGGCTTGATACTGAAAGTCAAATGAGTCAAACCTGACTCTTTATCCTAAAAGATTTTCCCCCCCAGCGTAATTATTTTACAGGGTAGTTTAGCTTTTCAAGTGTCAGGTTAAGGTAAGAGATAATGAACCTCTAATAGTGAGAACTTTTGTTCTGGATGCAGTTGCCTAAGAATATTTCCATTGCCTGCCTTAGACAACATGTTGTCAAGAAAGTCTATCCCTTGGGCATGCATGTACAAGCTTTTCTGTGTAATTAGGAATTCCCAATCCTCTTTTAGCATTTTTTGAATGTTTTGATTGCAAGTCTTTAGCCCCCCCTTTTTTTTTAATTCCCTTCAGTTTTTGATTATTCTGTGCCTTACCTGGTTTGTTGACCTACAGTTACTGCATTGTGTAATGGTGCTGTGGCTATACTTAGCATTTTGTGAAAGGATAAAATGAGTGAGAATGACTAACCTGTCTTTTTCAGAATGTCAGATGAGGAGTCGGTACTTGAGTTACGAACTCTTGATGTCTGAGTTACTCTTTGCTATAGGGAACCTTCTCAGCATCACATGAGATGTTTCTGTGAGGATGGTGTGAGCAAGAGGCAAGACTTGTCAGCAATTTATGAAATTCTTGTCATAAGTAGAATATTTTAAATTGTTAATTTGAGAAAATGTTTAAGCTGTCAATATATAATCATGGATAAATCTTTTGCATGCTGCTGGTATTTGTAAGGGGATATTTTTCAAGCTAGCATTAAGGTAAATTTAAAATATATGAGAATGATTTTAGGTTCCGTTTGTCATAATTTAGTCTTCAGTGGTCATATTGCCACTATTTTAAGGTCATACATGTTGTTGTCTTAGTTTTCTTGACCAGTAATTCAGCTAAAACTTTTGGAAGGTCCCCATCTAGAAAGCAGAGCTACTCTTCTAAAAATGAAAACTCTGTGGAAGAAAGTTTTGAGGATCTGCTCTTGAAGTATAAGCAGATACAATTAGAGCTTGAATACATTAATAAAGATGAAAGACTGGCTTTGAGCAACAGAGAAGAAAATGAGCAGCAAGCTGATGATAAAACAGTGGATCCTGAGGACCAAATAACTGTAGAAAATGACAGTATTACAACCGATGCTGTAAAAGAAATATCTCCTGAGGAGAAAAATCCTGTTGTAGCCTTTCAGGCATTTGAACTGAAACCTCTCAGACAAAAGCTGCCGACTCCAGCTGAGAGAAGCAGATTAAGAAAAGGCAAAGAAGGAACAAGACAGTCTTCACAAAAATCTGAAGTCACAGAAACTGCCCAAGGTAAATACTTGTAAAGTTGTTTTAGCTTCTAAAGTTCTTTTTGTTTGCCATTATCGATTGTATTTATTAGGTGTTGGGGAAAATTTTAGTTTAATTAAAAAAGTAATTGTAATTAAAAAGTTAAGTTATGGATTTAATGCACTTAATTTCTGTTTTATGTAATTCCTTGAGTTACATAAAAATGATAGAAGCATGGTTTTAGTTGTTTTTTTTAATAATGTGTTTTGTTAGACTTAACAGATTGTTTGGCAGGAAGCAGAAGGATGAGACTTCAAGGTTTGAATTGCTGTTTACAGCAGAAGTCATTGGCTTTCACTTAAAGTTTTCTTTTTGTTCTTTTTTTTGCAGAAGGAAAATGTGGTTATTTTTTAGCTGAAAAGATAACATTTAGACACATATCTTTCTGCATTTCATCTGTATTCTGTGTTTTCAGTGTAACCAGCCAATTTGAGGTATTTTCACCAGAATTATTTTGGTCATAATTGATATTCATGAATAGTGAAGAAATCATGGGCCAGAAATAGAAAGGATTTGTAGAAGAATTGTAGCCGAAGGGCAGAATAATTATCTTGTCCAGGTAACTCTGGACTGCAGGCCAAAGAGCATAATTACTCAGATGCATGAACCAGTTACCAAAGAAACAAGTTATTGTGTCGAGCTGACCTGCGGTAAAAGTCCTTAAGCTTATTTTTTAATCTGCGGCAAAATAACGCAGCTAGCTTAAACTTCCTGTTCTGAGGCTTCATCTCGTTGTAATAAGCATTTGCTGTGGTTGAGGGTGTGCTTGTGGATATCACTTGTCATCTTACGTTAGCTAATTTGTCCGTGTGTGTAAACTATCAATTTGAGGGGGAAGAGACAAAGTAGTTAATGAATGGATTAAGAACACAGGTCAGTAATTAGTAGGAATATGAAGAAAGGTAGGGCTACAACACCGAAAGTCAGAATGATCTATATGTAACTTCAGAATGAGAATTTAGAAGACAAAACCTGTAAAGAAACCGAAAGAGAAAACTGATAAACTTTTATCAGTGGTCAAACCACTTTTTTCTGGGTGTTTTTTCCCGCCTTGTGTCTTCCCCATTAATTTAAAAAAGAAAAGAAAGTTCTGGTATTCTTTAAGAGGTAGTGTAGTTTTTAATGGGAGACATGAGGAAAACAACAGGTCTCGACCATAGAAGAGAAAATGGTAGCGTGCAGGAAGAGAACATAAGCAAGGCTGGGAGTAAAAGAGCTGTTTTAAAAGCAAGAGAGTCTCAAAAAAAGATCCAGTTTCAAAACTTAGAAGTAGTGAAGTTGATGATACAGTGAATATGGTAGTGAAATAGATGCTGTAGCATGCGTATTAAGAGCATCTTAATTTTTGCACACCACTCAACTGTATGACATAACAATGATCCAAAAGCAGACAGATTTTGAGTTACCATTTATGACCACGTAATACAGGCTTCCAAGTGGAAAAACGGAGCTGATTCCAGTTATTGCAGATTCATGTGTATCAAGTGAATATATGCTACTTAATTATGCATATATTAGGAAATTGGCAAAATTTGTTTCCCCCATCATATTTCTTTTTAAATGGTGTACTGGATGTTTCTCTAGACCTGTTCAAGTTGAAGAACTTGTCTTAAATCTCAGGGAAGGTTTTGTCTGTTCCTGGAATTACTTTTCTGTGGGTCAGCTGCTCTGACAGAGGCTTCACAGTATTCCCTGCTTTCCTTCCCTTGTTGCCCATTAGTCTGTTCTGCATATGTTGGACCTTTCTGGTTTGAAACAGCATTTTGGTTTGTGTAGTATGTCCCTTTGTATGTCTGTGTGCATCACAGGAACTACTGTACCATCTGTGTCTCCCTACTTCCATCCTGAGGACTGAACGGTTAGGATCTTTGCTTACTGTAATAACTTTTGGATTTTCCTTTACAATACATACAGGGATTGGATATTATTTTTCTTGATCCTTTGTGCAAGCAGGAAGGCCTTCAGCGTTTGCTACATACCACTTTTGTTTAGGTGTGATATCTTTGTGTATTAAACAGCGTCTTTCTGAATGTGAGTTTTTGTAAAATGCTAGGAAGAGTAAAAGCTGTACAGAGTGCAAACTTATTTTCTACCAATTTGAATTGTGGGAAGGAATCTCTATTTGAAGAAAGGCAAATATAGGAAAAGATCTCCAGGCTTCTCTCTAAATGTTTATTTCCTTCCACTGATAAACATATCTGTGTGGTTATATATAAATTATGTAATTATAATTTTAACTATGATAATTGAATTATATAATAATGTAATATACAGCATTATGTGTATTATATATAAAATACAATATGATATGCTAATGTATGTATACACAATATATAATAATTGGATGGATATATGGGTTTTGGGAAGTCTAAACAAATGAATTTGTCATCATCTTACTGTTTAGCAGGAAAGCATTGCTTTTTACTGTTCATTTCCATAGGATAACTGTTTTCTGTTTTCCTTTGGCATGAAATGGAACAAGTGTATTCTTACTGCAGCTTTGGGCCTTTATATTTAATTCTGTGAAAGACTGACCAGTTACTCAAAATAGCTGCTAGTGGAATCTGAGATGGCTCAGGACAGCAGCTGTTATGAGATGGTAGCATAAAACAGATGGCAAGAAGTCATCTTTTCCCCCTTGTCTCCAAATCTGTTTTTCTCTGTTTTTTGGGAAAGTACATGTCAACCTTAAGACAGAGAATTACTAAAAAAAATGGGAAATCTTGCCTTAGCCTTATGGTGTCACGATGATGTGAATTTCATTAGACATGCCAAATTTATATTAATGTTTGTTAATGTGATCTTATATGTACAGCTGCTATTATGTTTTAGACTATGTACCAATGATACTGATAAAATATGTTTGTATGGATTAAATTCTGCACATCATTTCAGTGTAGCTCTTTCTCATGAGCAACACCTTGCTCACAAATACGGTATTTTTCTTTTGGAAGGTACAGAAGACAAAGAACAAACTTCAGTGCGAAAGCTTAGCAATTCAGATGTTGCATCTGAAAAGGTAAGCGTCCTGGTTTCGCTGGGGCAGAATCACAGAACAATTTTTCTGTTGAGGAAAGCTGTGTTTCTGAGAAGACTGCAGCACTTGATTTGGTGGGAACGCAGTTGATCAGACACCTTGTTGTAGTTTGTGGCCGGCCATGGTGTGTGGGTTTCCATAGGGATCAACATCTTTAGCAGTTTCGAGCAAGCCAGGTTCTAGAGCTCGGAGGAGCAAAAGCCAGGCAGCTGACCCAGGCTGGCCAGCCGCAGTGTGCCATACCATCAATGTCACGCTCACTATAAATTGGGAAGTTTGCTGGGGACGGCACTCCTTCCTTTGTCAGTGGTGGCTGTCCCTGGAGGATCTCACCTGTCCTTCTGCTCCTGAGGCCGCTCTCCCCTTTGCTGTGACCATTGCGCTGTCACTGGAGCTGTGGTGCTCTTGGGGTTTGGTGTCTGGCACTTGTGGCTGGGAGCGCGCAGCTCATGACCTCTATTTGGGCTGATAACTGAATACACAATAACTTTGTGTGTTTTGTGTTAGTACTGGCATTAATATTAGTTTGTTGTTATTATTTTATTAAATCTGTTTCCATTTCAACCCACGGGTCTCCTTTCCTCTTCCTGATTCCCCCTTCCTGGGTGGCAGAGGGTTCACTAAGTGATAGTAGAACAGCTGGCTAAATGAAGACAGTAAGGAAGTATTCCTCTGTAGATGAGGCATAATTGCTTTATGATGCTCTGATGGGTTTTTCCAAATTGCAGTCCAGAAATGTTTCAGTAATAGAAACAATCTATTTTAAAGGAATGACACTTAACAGTACAGTGGCATTTTTAAGCTTTCTCTCGGTAAAAATTTTGGGACAGACTTCAGAAGACTTTTTAAAAAAAAATAGTTATTTAATGTTGTTTCTTGACTTTGTCTTATCCTTTCTTCTCTTCTCTTCTCAAGAAGCTGCTTGATGATGAAGAGGAGATGTCTGAATTGCAACTTAGGCTTCTTGCACTTCAGTCTGCCAGTAAAAAATGGCAGCAAAAAGAACAACAGGTGATGAAGGAAAGCAAGGAAAAATTAACAAAAATGAAAAGTGTAACACAGAAAGTCAAAGCCAGTACAAAAGCACATTCAACAAAGAAAACCAGTGCTACAGGTAATAAGTTTTAATATTACTGAAATGGCTATCAGTGGCATGACCTCTGAAATAAAAAAAACCATAGTATGTTATATGAAACGTTGGGCAATGAGCCTTTAATCCTTCTGAAACCCCATATGTCTACTTAAAGCTCTTGAAGGATCTGGGATTAGGGGGAACCATTTCGGTAAGCTGGCGTTAATCACATATCTCTTTATTTAAAGCCAAGCAAGCTTTGAGGAAACAACAGACGAAGACATCAAAGAAGATGCAGCAGCAGAAGGAGCAAGACAGGCGTCAGAAAGAGGAAGACCAGAGGAAACAGGAAGAGGAGGAGGAGAGGAGAAAGAGAGAAGAAGAAATCAGAAAAATCAGAGACCTCTCAAATCAGGAAGAGCAGTATAATCGATTCATGAAGCTAGTTGGAGGAAAGAGGAGATCGAGAAGCAGGGTAACAGATTTGTTGTAAGGCGTTCAGGTGTTACGTTTGGGATTCATGAGTGATTTCTGTCTTGGCCCTCCTGCATCTGCGTCCCTCTTCCCCACTCACCTTAAAAAAAAAAAAAGCTCAATGTATTACAGTATTTACAGTGTTTTAATCCCATGCTAGACAGACATTGCCTTTGGGTTTGGTAAGATCTGCTTTGTATGAGTTGTGCATTTACAAGTCAGTGGTAAAGCGTTTTCCTCCTAAAGGCATTGTAATCAAAGAGCAGTCTGTAATTTAACACAAACCAATCAAGCAAACTTTCTTGGCTTTCTTCTTCTAGTTTGCAGTTTTGTCTCCCCATTTTCAACCTTTTTGTGTCTACACAACTTCAGTGGCCTGCTTCTTTCAAAGTGTCATCTGAGATTTGGTTTCTTTGTAGCGTTTTCTAATTTGTCAAGTTACAAAATATGCCTAGACACAGAAGATAATTAATTACTTCAACCTCATTACAGAATGACAGAATTGTGTCAAATTTATGAACGAATAGAGTACTGCAGTGGTCATGCTACACTCATAGTCTGTCTCAATTCTAATCTTGACATTAGCAAAAGACACTTGAATCACTAATGCTCTGTCTCTAAAACACTGGTACGTTACAGAAGAGGTGACTTTTTTCAGCATCAGTTCTTTTTTCATGGAAGCGGTACAGCTGCTGCAGCTGCATGCTTCAAGTACTTGGAGCTGCTAGTGGTGTAAGGAGAAATGAAACTGCGACTAAGGGAGTTGGGACTCTGAGGTAATGTTGTGGAAGAGTCCCATTTCTAATAATAATGAGTGGAAAGTTGAGGCTAAAAGTGTTTAACTGTAAAGAGTAGAAATTCTAAAAGCTACCAAAATGTCTGCTGTATGCTTCTGAGAGATACAAATTGAGGAATCTAAGAAGTCATACTCGCCTGTTCTGCACTGAACACTGATTGGCATCCATATAGTGTTAGGCATTCTTTAAACAATCTGATTTATTAGTTGACAGTCTCTGGGCATGTTTTGCTGTGGCATGTGGCTCCTCCTGGGACAATAAAAGGATTTTCCACTGGAGACATCAGTCTTAGAACAATCAGAATGTGTTTCACCTAAACGCACAACCTTTGTCATAGTGAAGATGATCCTTGTGCAATTTTGTGTTGTTTCTAATAAGGGTAGTTCAGGTGCTCTTGGTAACTGCCACGATAGAATAACAGAAATAATAAAACATTTAATTCTCTTTCAGTGTTTCAGAAATACATAACCATGACAAATTTGCCAGATACATAATGACCTAATAGTTCCATGTATCATGACATCCCCCCTCCTCAAGATCTAATTTTAAAACTGCCTGTTAATTTGTCAAGTCACTATGTGCAATCGATTTGATTTAAAAGTAATCTTCAGTATGCTCTTTTTACACAAGCACAGTAAATTGTTTTTATAAACCAATCAGAAGACAAAATTATGAGGGCCTGTTCTAAAACTTACCTTTAATTAGATTGCTCTAAAAAATAACTTAAGACCAGCTAAATAAAATAAACTTTTTTGTGTGTTTAGTCTTCAGATACGGACTTTAGATGGTCTTTGGATAAGCAGTCTACAGATAGTGCAGGAGGCATATATCAGTATGATAATTATGATGAAGTTGCTATGGATACAGATAGCGAAACTAATTCTCCAGGTAAGACTTACAGTTTTCTTACATGGTAATTGGTAAAAATAGTTAAAAAGTAGGAAATGAGCTATCATTTTAGAAGGAAAGTTCTTTGTTTTGAGATGTGGCAGTTACAGAATTAACATTTTAAGGTGAGCTAATTCTGTCTTGTTTTAATGCTGACTCTCTTTCTTCTTCATCTCTGCTGTAGTGCTGTTTTGAAGGTCTTCAAGGTTATGCTTCTCTCATTGCAGTACTGTAGAGTTTATTCTTTTACATTCCCAAGCAGCTGTGTAGAAAGTAAGGGCGCCAGGGTGTTAAACGCATAGACAGCAGCTTTGCAAAAAAAGGCTTGGGGGTCCCAATGGACATGAAGTGAAACGTGAGTCAGGAGTGTGGCTTTGGCTCATAAAGGTGAACTGCAACCTAGGTTGTAGCACTGTGACTGTAATGGGTGGGTCATTGGAGGGGGCAGTTGAACACTGACAAGACTGCATCAGTGTTCTGGTTTCATGGTAGGAGAAAGATAGTAAGGTTCTAGGAGGAGTGTAGCAAAGGATCTTTTTGACTAAGGGAAGCTGTTTCAGTCCTGTTTTTCATAAAGTTCAGTGGGGACTGGAACACTTGATTTATGGAAAGAGACTGGGAGAGCTGAGTTTGTGTTGAGAAGGCTAAGGAAGGCTTTTGCTGTTGTCATCAACTACCTAGTGGGCAGTTTATGGAGAATAGAGTCAATCTCTTCCATGGAGTGTGCAACAGAAAGACAAGGGGCAACACTTAAAGTGTAACAAAATAAATTCTGATTGGATGTAAGGGAAAACTTTCCTGGAGGATGGTCAAGCACTACAACAGGTTAACTGGAAACGTGGATTCTCCATCCTCAAATATACTTGGAACTTGACTGGACAAGGCCATTAGCAACCTGACTCTGAGAGCAGCCCTGCTTTGAGCACCTGTGCTGGGGCATATGCCTTCCAGAGGTCTCCTCCAGCCTAAATCATATATTGACTCTGAGTTTGAGGTACATTTAAGGTTTCATTGTTCTATCTTAACATGTGAAGTGTTGAGAAAGCTTCATTAAGCATGCTACTTTATTGGCCGCTTCTATTTTCTTACTTTTCATCTTCTGTCTTATTTTTTCCTCTTCCTTTTCTCCTTTCTTGTCGGCTTTCCTTACACGTTAGTTTGCTGAAGTACTATACCTGCTGTTTTGAACGCGTAAGCTATGTCAGTCTTCTCTTGATGAAGCATCTCAAGCTCTAGTTACATGTATCAGAGTTCATTATCAGCTGTGCATTTGGTCTGCTTCTGTCCTGATTTGTATTGTATTTTTGGTAGCCAGTAATCAGGAGACTCTCTGTTGAGATACCTAGTTTAAGAAGGTAGATTCTTGCAAATGAAATAAATTATGAGGGCTGAATTATTACTTTAAGTGCTGTTTGTCTGTCCTTGAATTTTGTGTGTAAGCTAGAAAAAGGACAGGTAGTGACTCTTTATATACATATATGTAAGAAATACATGCACTGTGCTGTGTCTGGTGTTACCTTTTAAATTGTTGCATATTAAAAACATTTGTCTCCTGCTGTTGAAGTCAGTTGGAGTATAAGCATGAGTTGGTGTTTAGTAATTACCTGCCAGATTTCTTACACTTGATAACTTTTTTTAATTACAGCTTCTTCTCCAGTGCAGCTTCCTTTCTTTGAGTGTCCAATAGGATATTTTCCACCTCCAGTACCACCAATTTCCTTGCCACTGCCACCTCCAATTCCAGTAAGTAACCTTCAAAGGAGTGTGTCTTTGAAAAAGTTGGTAGTTCTCATTTTATATTTTATTTCTAATGCTAAAGTTAGGATTAAATTTGGATTCCGTTTTTGATACGGTTCTCTATTTGGTGATTCCCTTGAACTGATAGACTTATGTTTGCTTTTTTAAAGCTCTTTATTTCAGCTGTTTTTTGGCTGATCCAATTCCTGTTTAATGGAAATTCTCCCTGTGGAACTCAAATTTTCTCTTTGTTGTTAGAGTTATGCTGTTTCATAACAGAAAGCAAAAGATGCTTGAAGCACATAAGGAAAAACAATGAATTGGAATTGTTAGTGCAAGACTACTTTTCCTCTTATCTCTATGTCATGTATGTAGATATGCTTATTCTCTGACTTGTTACATTTTGGGGTTTTTTCGCCACTAGGTACTCATCGCTGTCCTTTTTTCAGACTTTGTGCATTTTGGCTATATGCTGTCTGTCTCACCTAAGAGTCCACATTGAAATTGAATGTGTGTTTGTTTTTTCCACCACTTTTCTTCACTGAATGATTGTTACCCTTCTTAGTGAAGCAGTTGGAAGTTGTCATTCCCTGTTACGACAGCTTCTGAATTTTTGACCAAGGGAAATCGTAATTTTGTTTAAGACAAATTCATAAAACTGTTTAAAGATTATTTTTTCAAGAAGTGTGAACTTACCTGGTTGGCCATATTTCTGTGACTAGACTAACTCTGGTACTAAATTCTCATCTATGTTTAGTTTGTATGCCTGCACTGCTTTATTATCCAAATGTGACCTTATTGTTTCCATTTTTTAATTTGACTAATTACTAACTGTTCAGCAGCAGCCTTTGACAGTGATCTAAATCCACTGCAGTTTGAATTCGTGAAATAATTTAATAATTTAACTATGAAATAATTTAGGTCTCAACTGCTGCTGAATAATTATAAAGTAGTAGTAATTTTCGTGTTCCTAAACCTCGTTTTCTTTTTTATCTTAGCCTGTACCATCTTTGAGCCAACTTTATGTGGAGGGTATTTCTTGTGTTACTCTTGAGCCTCCTCCACCTCTTCCCCCTCTGCCCCCTGAAGAGCCTGAACAGCCACCAAAACCTCCGTTTGCTGATGAGGAAGAGGAAGAGGAGATGCTCTTGCGAGAAGAATTACTCAAGTCTTTAGCCAACAAACGAGCTTTCAGATCTGAGGTACTCCACTGGTTTTTTGAATGTAAACCTCTAGATGGCAGTCTTGACCAGAACTTAAATGTGACCTGCCAAGGATGGATTACAAACCTTTTATGCTGCCTTTCTGATGACTTTTTTGGGGGGAAAAAAAACCCCAAACAAATCTGGATTTCCATGACCTTTTGCCTCTCCCAAAAAACCCTGAAACAAAAGCCACCCCGGAACACCCCTTGAATTGTAAATTGCAGCTTGTCTTATTTCTGAAGGAATAATGAAACTTCAAGGTACTGAAAATTGAGCATGTTCACGGCAATGGGAGTTTTATTTTCTGCCAAAAACATGTATACTATTTATCAACTGTCAGTTAGAAAACAAGACACTTAACTTTGTTTCAACCTTCTAGCAGAAGGAGTTAGGAGAGGTTAACCCTTTTAGTTTTTGTTGTTTTGTTTTCTTTGGAGTGAGGAGCGGAGTTTGTGGTTTTGAATATTTAGGTTGTTTTTGACCTTGTTAAAAGGTCATGGATCTTTTGCAGTTGACCTGTGAATAACTAATATTCTTATGTGTCTTTTTGGTATTACCGCAGAATTGCAAGATTTGTCTAATACTTCAGATAGGCTGTCTAAATCACAATTCCAAGTCATGTATGGAACAATCTCATTTATGCTTATGTCTCTTAAAATAACTGTGTGTAGTGTGCACTTTTATGATCACATTTTTGTTTTATTTTGTTAGGAAACTTCAAGTAACAGTGGTCCACCTTCCCCTCCTGTTGCAGATAATTTGCACTCTGTGCCAAGAAGTAATCTGACCGCTGTCAGTATTAATACTGTGTCTCAGCCACGGGTACAAAATACGAAGTTTATTAGAGTACCGAGGGCTCCACGAGCAGTGATCACAGTAAGGAAATATTGATGCTTTCTATTAATAAGACTGTGAGTTGAAGTTGTCCTCAGTTCAAGTGAAGAACAGACTTTAGGTTTTCTAATGATACAACACAGAATGGTGGTGCTGAAATTAAACATTTGAATTATAGTGACTTTGATAATCCATATGCTCTTCTACAAAGAATTTGACACTGAATTAAGAATTTACAGCTCGAGAGCTTCAGAACACACCACCAGTCATCTGACCTAAAAGAGACTGTAAATATAGTTGAATTAATTTCTTTTCCAGGTTAGCACAGACTGAAGGGTGGCTTTCAATGATAGGTGTGCTGATCTAATAATTGTTGCCAAAAAAAAGGTGCTGTTGGCCAAGTGGTGTCTCCCATCTTTTAAACTGGGGTCTGGCACGTCAGTCCTGTTGCTTAACTTATTTAATATGCTAAACTGGTTAGAAAACTAACCTTGGGCCGTGGGGTCTTGGGGAAGTGCTTTTCTTGCTAGGGAGAGTTTAATTTTTTCAGTGAACAGTGTGCGAGCATCAGAGCTAGCACAACAGTGGTGGCAGATGGCATGTCTGTGAGTGCAGGTGCAAGACAGGAGACAGTATTCTCTTCAGGCAGCAGCAGACTTTGTTACATTAGCTCGAGCCATGTTCTGTAACTTGACCTTCATTTGAATGGTTATGGGAGGTACATGCAGCTAGCATTTGATTTGTGATGTCTGCAGTCTCCTTGGATTGTTGGAAATGTTATAAAAACGTATTTGCCTGTGTTACGCCAGTCTGAAAGCCTGTGTAGTCTGCTGTTCTTTTTCTGGCAGTGAACCGTACAAAGTGGATAGTATGAGATTATTTTAACAGCACATCTTACTAAGCTTGGTTTAGTGTAGCTCTTTCCCGTGCAGATTCTTTAATGAATAGTATGATTGAGTCAGTACCTTTACCTTTATGTCAGTGGATGATATCTCTTGATAAACTGATTTTTTTTACTAAATTTGGAGGAATATATAGTATCTTTGAGACTATTGTATCACTTTCAAATCTACTTGTAGCTGGCTGACAGCTTGCTCATAAATACAGACTGTATGATCACTTGGTCACCTGATACTATAAGGGAAAAAAACCCCTTAAGACAGTAGAGACCTAAATGTCCCTTTTCTGGTCATTCTAAGGCCTGCTTCCCTTTCTGTAGAAAAATGATACTCTTAAGCTTAAAGTGGATGTATTTTTTTTTGTCTGGACCCATCTTCACAATCTACTTTAATTTCTAGCTATAACTAGAGTAATTCTTCAATGTGGGCATGCTTATATTCTTTCTATAATAATTTACATTTATTTACATTAAGTATTCTTATGTTTAAAAACTAAACCTATTCTGAAAAAACCCTTAGATTAGCAAATACTCTATTGCCCTGAGACTTTATTAACTGCAGTTGCATAAATGAGGGAGAACACCTGTTACTGGGAAGCTGTTTGTTTTAGTAACAGAATAATGTCTGTTATTAGCTGTGCTGTTGGAAGCCATTATGTAAATGTTAAAAAACCTGCAACTGAAATTCAGTTGCTAATGGTGGTTAGCTTAGTTAAAGCTGACAGATCAATACCTTACATTTGAATCTGCTAGCTTGGCTAGTGGCTTTTTTACAAAAATTATTATAGAAACAAAGCATTTTGCATTTTTTTTTTTAAATAGCTTGGAAATAGAATATTTATATATGAAGTAGGTGTGTGTGTGTTAAATAATTTGTGGCCAAATAATGTTCACAGGAGACTAGTCACAAGGCGTTTTCTGTCCGCTGTGAAAACAATTTGATGTGAAAGCAGTATCAATTATTCCTATTAGTTTAAGCTTTTAGAAAGAATTTGTATTGAATGTTTATGATATTTTTTAACTTTTGTAGTATTTGTTATTTCTTACTAGAGTCTAAAAAAAGTGAGCTCATGAGAATGTAGTTTTGAACTTAACTGATAATTTTTTTCTGGGAGCGTTGTTGGATATATCCATAAACGTAAAAAATGACAGAAGTATAGAAAATGAAAGTTCTTCAAATTGAATTTCAAAGCTTTGAGGTCTTGGTGGCTTTTGAATGTTTGAGTATGCTGTATCACATTTCAGAGGAGGCTTTAAATTTATGAACCTTGGGATTTCTTCAGTGGAGTTGAGGACCTCTGCATAGTGAAATAGCCTACAGATACTAGTTTGCTTTTTCAGTGACATCTTGCAGCCCATTTTCAAAGTAGTCATGGACCCTCAGAAGCCTGTTCACCACAGATTGGAAATACATCTTAGAACCTTTTGAAGAGATCCTGCATTATAGCTGAGTCTATGGTTCCCCTGCAGTAGAAGCTAGTCTTAGTGAAGGCAGTGTAATGGTAGTTGCCTGGTGTGACTTTACTGATTGTTAAACGTTTTGCTGAACCACAACACCTGGGAAGAAACACCTGGAGAAAAGCTGACTTTGACCCTCTGCACTATAAGCTTTTCCCCTAGAAATAAAAATGGGGAAGGCAGTTGGAGACAGTTTACCCTACACATCTGTGCCAAAAGCAGCTTGGCATAAGATTTCCATACCAAGTGGCAGTGATAGGGAAGGGGTGTGTTGGGCATCTGAAGGTGAGGAGAAGGATGGAGTGCCTTGCCTGATTAATTCAGGTTTCCATGGAGCTACAGCCAGAGAATATTTGTGAGGAGAGGACCAGCACCTTGCTCTGTTCTCTTGCACCAGTATAAATTGGAGTTTCTCCTACCTGTGCTATGGTGGTGCAAAAATGATGCAGCTGTAATACATTCAGAAGTAGTAGATATGATCCTTATTTTAAGAACTGCCCTTGAAAGAGAGTATAAAAAAGAAGCAGTTGTGGAAATTGGGTATTTTTAACTTTAAAAAGTAGGTTTTTTTGAGGGTTGTGTGCCTTAGAAAGACATATAGACCCTTGAAGAGATTCTGTCCTGAAGTTAAGGGTAAATGTGTAACTCTAACTGTCAAGACCTACACAGGAAAATGGGAAGAGCAGTCCTGAAAATGTGAACTAAGTTGCTTGTTTTCAGAGCATTTGAGGTAAATCTAAATTGTCTTCTTGCTTCAGCTTCTTTCTTTGTGCTGGAATTGGCAGTTGTCTCATCTTCAGTGAGCTGTTTCAGTTAGTGATTTAGCAAAAAGTGATTAGTTGTGTTTCATTTGTTTTTAATGTAGTGTTGGTGTTCTGCCAAGTTAACTGCCTGAGCAGCTCACTGTAAGGTCAGTGCCGTATAACTGTGGGACAAGAGGCATCAAACTGTGTGGCAGAAAGATGAGGGCATTCTGATGCGTCTGCCACAGCATTTCTAATGCAGACTTTATTGATTGTTACCTCTCAGTTACTTAAAAAAATTGTTTGCAAATGGCAGATGATAATTTTACTTAGAATTGAAATAATTCATCAAGTATAGGAGTTGAAGGTTTGAGATGTGTATGCTGTGAAAAATAGAGACATAAATATGCTACAGATACTTGGGAGAAGTTCGAAAATGTTATAGTATCTTCTGTGTTACAGTGTCAAGAATGGGTACAGTATCTCTGTCTTGTAGTGGAGATGTGCAAATGCTTAGGTTTTTTCTTACAATGTGGAATTAGTGTGCCATGACAACAAAAACAGTTAACCTTTTTTTCTTCTAGTAAATATATGCTCAGTTGTATCTGTCTCTAACTTTTTATTCTTTTCTAAAACTTTTTTCATTCTCCTCACAGCTTCCAAAACACAAGTCTGTTGTGGTTACGTTAAATGACTCTGATGATAGTGAGTCTGATGGAGAGCCGTCTAACTCAACTAACAGTGTGTTTGGAGGACTAGAATCTATGATAAAAGAAGCAAGGAGAAATGTAGAGGTAAACACTATCAGCATTTAATAGGTTTATTTTGTAGTACTTTTGCTTTGAATATGGAGTTTAAACGTCAGAATTTGATCAGGAGTATTTTATTACATCAGAAATGGGCAAGAGTGAGTACATTACTCCTCCCTGCACCATTATGTTGTCATTTGGATTGCACAAGCTAATTAAAATGATTTTTTGGTTAAGATGCTATCCTGAAGATAGAAGTTATAATATATTTTAGGTTCATTTATTCAATTAAAATTCAATGCATCTTTAATTACTAGCAAAAAAAGACTGCTTTAAAAGATCTTAGTAGCCATGAACATCTTTAAGGTTGTGCTGAAGCGCCTCTAAAAAGTAGTAGTTAATAACTGTATTTTAAACTAGTGTGACTAGAATTGACTTGAGCCTTGTTATAACAGGCCTCAAAAATCAAAGCCGCTCCGAAATCAGAAAAAGAAAATGATCCGATGAGAACTCCAGAGGCTCTGCCAGAAGATAAGAAGATAGAATACAGGCTCTTAAAAGAAGAGATTGCCAGGTATAACAGATTTTAATTGTTAGTGTAAAATGTATATTCTTTGTAGTCCTTTACGAGTCTGTTTTTGTAACTCGAAGGAAAATCTGAGTTTGAAAACCTTGCCATTACCTTCAATTTTTCCCCCACTCAGTTTTTAGTAAGGCAACATAGGAGTCTAAAGAAAGTCTTTGGTTTTGAACTGACTTACCGTAGTTGATTGCAGTTGTGAAAAGTTGTCTTGAAATCCTGTCCTGCTGCTTTTTTGAAGATTTTAAAACTACTCAGAGTACACATAGAAGTGGATGTTGAAGCTAGTGAACATCTTTGTTTTTAATGTCTGTTTTAGTCGTGAGAAGCAACGCTTAATTAAGTCTGATCCACTGAGGAACAATTCGTCCCCTGCAAATTCTGATGGTGAAGTTGATGGAATTGGGAGAATAGCAGTAGTGACAAAACAAGTCACAGAAGCAGAAGCAAAGCTTAAGAAAAACAGGTACATATTTCACTGTGATAAGTCCTACCTTGTTTGCATAGCAGTATGAAAACAGTAAATCTTTTTGAATGTGTAGCATTTAAAGTACAGCAGACAATTGGTCTGTTTTCAGTTATGTTTATGTTCAGTGCCTAGAATATAATCTGTGCCACGTAATAACTCTGAAATATGAAAAAGAGTGTGCTTCTCGCCACTCTCAACACCTTGAGTGTAACATGTTTCAATGCAATATGGCTGATAGATACATAGAAGTGAATGAGAATACTTCTGCAGAAGTATGCTGTTTGAAACTTTTTGTGTATGGCTTTTCTCTTTTAGCATGCCTATTCTGTGTTTCTCACCCTTCTTCCAAGTTACTGTGAAATATATATATAAGTGGTTTGCATCCCTCTCTGCTTTTGTTGCCACTTGATTATTTCTGTGTGGTCTTCTGAACAAGCTGGTTCATGGGCAGACACAAATTGAAGGACATTTTTCCACTCTGCCTTTATTCACACCCATCTATCCCAGTCCTTATCTTGCTTCCTTTAATGCATAGCTTTTTATATTTAATTACTATTGTGCTATAATACTACAGCGTGTAGTCTGCTAATGTGTGTATGTGCCCTGAGGAAGAATTGAGCCATTACTTAACAGGAAGCAAGAACTTAAGTGTTTTGGATTGTCTTAATGTTAAAAACAGTATTAAAGATACACCTCTTGCTTACCTTCCCATGTCCTAATAACTAGAATGTGTATCTGCTTTATACGGACATGCTGAACTTGGGATACTGAAATCTGCTGTATGTACGACCAATATTTATGTCTCATGAATGTTAAAACTATCTGGAGAAACTTAGAGTGTTGTTTGTTAAGTGAAAAAGAGCTGGGTTCTTAAATGACTAGGGTTTTAGAGGAGCAGCAATAGCTCTGGGAGACCTCCCTTTGAAAAAAGTTTTGTTACATGGCTTTTCTACTTGTAGACTTCTGTTGATGAAGGATGAATCTGTCTTGAAACATTTGTTGCAACAAGAGGCCAAGAAGAGAGAGAATGTTCGAATTGCCGAAAATAAGATTAATAAACTGGCTGAACAGCTACAAGCAACAGAGAAGATCTTGAATGCTAATAAAATGTTTCTCAAGAAGCTTCAGGAACAAGTAACTTCAGTTTTGAAATGTTTCTGTTTCTAGAGCTGGAAATTTTGCGATGGGAAGCCTGACTTTTGGAGGCAGTAGTCTTTCTTTGAATTAGTCATTCATTAATTCCCATATCTTTTCTGATTATATTTTATTATATGGCTGTATCTGAAAATTTTCATCTTACTGCAGTATTTTTTTCTTTTCAGATTCATAAAGTTCAACAACGAGTTACAGTAAAAAAAGCTCTGGCGTTAAAATATGGGGAAGAACTTGCTCGAGCAAAAGCAGTAGCAAGTAAGGAAATTGGGAAACGAAAACTAGAGCAGGATCATCTTGGAGTGAGTGTTACATGCTTTTAAATGATGCTGTACTTGAAAAGCAGTAGCAATTTTTAGTAGGAAACTTAGTTCAAGTGAGATTTCAGGAAATAAGAAAAAATTTCAAAAGCTCTGTAGGAATCTTCTGTTTTCCTATATTTTTGAGAATACAACGGAAAAAGCATTAAGTGTGTAAAAAAGAAGACTGTGGAGGAAGGAGATATTTTACTGTTTGTAGACATCAGTGATCTTGTTAAAACTATCTAGCAAGACACTGGAATTGGGGATCTGATCTTGTTTTGAAAAAAAAAAAGAGAAGAAAAAGGCTAAAATATTCTTGTAAACTTTTCTCTTTGTGTTCCCCATGCAACACCACAGTGTATACTTGTTTTGTAGCTCACTTTTTAAATGTGGCCAGAACTTCTGTAGAATCCCTGCACATGATATAGGGTTATTTTTATCAAAAAAACCTGCCAGTTCAGTTGTGGCAAACTTTTTTTGTGGTTTTCCTACTGTTTGTTGAAATTTTCTGGCAAGAGTTTAAAATATGTTTTTATAAACTCCGAATTAAATACCTTGCCAGTGTTTCATTTACCTCCTGTCAATAGATCAGTAAATGTGAAAATGAAATAAAGGGGTTTTTTCATTTCAGCCAAGCAAAATGTTGAAATTGGAGAGCTCCCCTGCATCAAGTCCAAAAAAGCATTCAGCAGAATTGATTGCACTAGAGAAAAAACGACTACAGCAACTAGAGTATGAATATGCTCTTAAGATTCAGAAATTGAAAGAGGCCCGCGCACTTCAAACCAAGGAACAATCAAATATTGCACCTCATGCAGAAGAGGAATCTGAATTTGCGTTGCCTCAGCCATCACTTCACGATCTTACGCAGGATAAATTGTCTTTGGACAGTGAAGAAAACTACTGTGATGATGAAGTTCTGTCTAATTCAAACCGAGAACGAAGGAGATCTTTCAGAGAATCTAATTCTTTCACTAAACCAAATCTTAAACACATGGACACTCCAAAACAAGAAACTATAAACAAACTTTCTAAGAAGGCATCAGAGGAGCCTGAGCTGTTCCTTGGGTTGAATATTGATGAACTGAAAAAACTTTATGCGAAAGCTGACAGCTTGAAAGAGCTGCTAGTGAAAAGCACTGCTTTTATAGTACCTAAGGAAGATCTGCTATGTGGTCAGGTAAATGCTTTAAAGCTGAATATGAAGGTTGTCTTTATTAGGTGGTATTGCAATTGCTGCATATCTGCTTCTGTTTCCTAGGAAATTTCAGTGGACATGGATTTTGTTACATCGCAAAATAAACAAACTGAAGTGAAACCATTTCCGTTTGGACCCTATCATAGTCCTCTTCTAGTATTTAAATCCTACAGGTATGAAGACCGTAGCAGCTCTTTGGCTTCTGTGTATGTCTGTTCTCGTTCAAGTATTCTTCGCTGTGCTTCTTTGATACCCAGACGTGTACAGAAAGAGAAGTTGCAGTGAGAAACTTGACTACCCTGAAACAATTTTGTCTGGTTTAGGGAACCTGATGGCTTTAGTTACTTTTTATGGTATCGTGGAGTCCATTGCTTTGTGCAGTATGCCGCTTTGTGTTGCGTTGTGTACTATTGTATTGTGTACTGTTCCCTGCAACTGGACTGTTGTTTGGTATAACTAAATCAAAAAATAATGGTTAAGCATTTGAAAACAGGATTTTTATATCCAATATGAGTCAATCTAAAATCCAGGAAAAAATTAACGAAAATGTATTTCAATTATAATGTGTTTAAATGTATTTCAATGTAGTCTTTTAAACATGGCTAGGGTTTACATTGTTTGAGTCAAGATTGAGCCAATTGCCTGTTTTTGGATTCCTGCTCAGTGCAAAGACGCATGACCACAGTGATTCATCTTGACTTACCTGCAAGTGTAATCAATTTGACACATCTGTCTTTTGACTAGAGCTTTGTTCCTTCACATTAACGTTTAGAAAATGGAAGTCTGGAGTTTAAACTGGAACAGTTGAATCCTACCATGTGCTTCAGTTTTTTTTATTTCTATATTCTTAATCAGCAAAAGATGGAGGATGGATCGTAAATGAGTGTTCATTTTAGCTTCTTTTAGGTTATGGCTTCAGTTCTTTAGGGAGCTGGAAATCCCAAAATTGACATAGGTAAACTTCAACTAAAGATTTAAAACAAGCATTAGTCTGCTTGGCTCAGACTGGTTTTTGTTTGTTTACACTTTCTAAAATCTGGTGTGGATTTTTTCACTGTTTTTTTTTTTCAGGT
Organism: Steatornis caripensis; assembly: GCA_013398225.1. Taxonomy (NCBI): domain Eukaryota; kingdom Metazoa; phylum Chordata; class Aves; order Caprimulgiformes; family Steatornithidae; genus Steatornis; species Steatornis caripensis. The sequence continues at coordinate 827,649 of VZSC01002529.1, forward strand.
TAATCTTTAACGATTCTCTTTATATTTCCACGTGACATTGATCTTATGTTGACTGGAGCATGAGTGCAGTTTTTTTAGAACTAAGCTAAAATTCAATTTCAGTAGTTTGCTTTTCCTACTGGATGATTAGTACACTTCTTGTTTTTATATGAATGAGGTTCTGTGCCTAAGGGAGAAGAGAATGCTAGAGCAGAATCTGTTTAGATTGAGAAGTACTGTTTTGTTCCTTCTCTCTTCCACTGTTTTTACCTTCCGCTTAACTTTTAGGTTGGTAATGCTTTTGGTTAGTAGTAAGATTTTGGAAATAATGAGATTGAATACAGAAAAAGTGATTATTTTAAAAAAAATTTTTAGTAAAACTGATGTCTCTCCTTGTAAGCTTTGTCACAGTAATTTGCTGTTTCATTTTAGGTTTAGTCCATATTTTCGAACCAAGGAAAAACTGTACCTCAGTTCAGTAACATATAGCAATATGATTGAGCCAAAACAGTGTTTCTGCCGTTTTGATTTAACAGGCACATGTAACGATGATGACTGTCAGTGGTGAGTTCTTTCTAATTTTGTTCACTTGAACTAGACCTCCCTTCTAGATGTCTGACTCAAAGACCAAAATAGATATGTTTTTCATTTCTTTAAAAGGTCTGGATTTAGGATCCTATGCCTAAGTTCTAGAAAAGAAAGTTACTTTTAATGCCCTATTGCAGATACTTGGTTGACAGGAAGAAAACCCTTTCATCTAAGCTGTGAACAAAGGAGGCTCTTTAGGTGTAAATTTAGAAAAGCAGTATGGACTGCTAGAGAATATTTCACCTTTTGGTTACGTTGTAATTCAAATGTGACTTCTCCTGCTTCATAGCTTCAGCATAACTTCAGACCGTCATGGAACCTCAAGTAGTGGTTGATACTGTTAAGCACACTAGAGATGTATTGTGCTGTTAACTGAAATAAAGCATGTACCAAATATTGTGTGATTATGTAAAAAAAAACCTCTATTGTCGTAGTGGAATTGTGGTTTTCTGGGAAAATACTGACTTAGTTTGTTTCTTTGAAGCCTGGCATTAAATTACATTAAAAATAGTTTGTTAAACAATGTTGCTCAGTGTATGTGAAAAGTTGATACAAGAGCAAATGGATGTGAATTGATCAGGAAAAAACTCAATTTGGAAACTTCTAACTATTGGAAAAATACAATAGGAGCTCTTGTTTTGCCCTTTTTGATGGCAGACAGCTTTTTTGGATTGGCTTTTAGCTGTTATCATCAAACCATAGTTTAAATAATTTAAATATGAAGTGATATCTAGTTCTTATAACTACCTTGTTTGAACTGGAAAGTTCTAAATACTGTGGTTTTGTGTTAGTGTGAAGCGATTGTGTAGAGGTTTGTTTTAAAGAGTAAGGCTATAGTGAAATATTGAAGGCTAGGATTAAGTTACTGATGCAGGCTTAAGTTTAGAGAAGACCCAGACATATTTAGCATGTGCTAAAATCACCTTTCTAGTTACAAGCCTTTTAAAATTATTGTTGTGATAAATGTATTAATCGCTTCTTTCTTTGTTTTAGGCAGCACATGAAAGATTGCACTCTTACCCGTAAGCAGCTGTTTCAGGATATTCTCTCTTACAATTTAGAACTGATTGGCTGTTCAGAAAAAAGCACCGATGAGGAAATCAGCACTGCCACAGGTTTTTAAGAGTCTCTTGTTCATTTTTGTATGCAAAGATTCATTTCTGAAGGGAACGGTTTTCATTAAAAGCTCTAGGTGCAAAGACTTTGGTGTAAAGCAATGTATGAAATACACCTATATGGAAAAAAAGTTTGTGCAGTTGTCCAGTTCAGTCCTTTGTGGTCAATAGTTTTTTGTCTTCACAAAAAGAAAAAAATCATTGATTGGTGGAACATTTCACTCCAAAAAAAAAAGTATTGCTGAGATTCAGGTGAATGGGGAGCATTAGGCATGGAATCTTTCCCTCTCCCCTTCCTCACTTTTTTGTAACTACTGGACTGATCTGTTTCAGGGGAGCTGGAATTTTATAACAACACTGCTGCCATGTAGGCAAGTTGCCAAACAGAACCTTTTCAGTTTTTCATTTCTTTGTTCTAGTATGTTAAATTACCATACCTCTTGAAGTGCTCATTTTTCATGAGTTCAGCATAGGTTGTGCTAAATTGTTTAAAAGTTCCTTACCCGTTTTCATTTATGTTTTTACTTAACATACAAATGTTCTTATTTCAGAAAAATACATTGAAAAACTTTTTGGTATAAACAGAGACCGTATGTCAGTGGATCAGATGGCTGTTCTTCTGGCCAGCAACATCAATGAGAGTAAAAGTCATAGTAAGTAACTTCATAGATTGAGTGCAATATGAATTTTTTCAAGTACCTTGATTTTGTAAACAAAAAATTTTTGTTGTTGTTGCTTAATTTATTGATCCTCGGCATTATAAATTCTGCTTATGGTAAATTAAAGGCAGCAGAGTTTGTTTTAAGGCAATAATATAATAGTTTTGGAGTCTGACTTGGAAAAGTGACTTATGCACTTGAGCACAATACATTTTAAATAACTAATGTTGAGACTTAGACATGTGTGTTTCACTCACAGAATGTTTTCTTCTAGAATCTTTATTAGAAAAGATGTTTTAATCGTGAGTACAGAAAAGTAAAAGAGTTTCTACTACTTTGCTTATTTACAGCACCTCCATTTACAACGTGGAAAGATAAAAGGAAATGGAGACCGAAGTACTGGAGAAAACCTATGTTAGATAGTAGCAGCAGTGAAGAGGAACAGTTTGTTGGACCTATTAAATATGGTAACCTGGATGTGTGGCAGCCCTATAAAAGAGTACTGGGGGAGAATACTTAACCAACCTCATCCCAACACCTAATTTTTACGATGGTTCTTAAGAAAACCAGTGTTTTTAATAGCTCTCTTGACTTTGTATTTCCTGCATACAAACTTTATTTTGTACAAATATCTGGGTAAAGTTTGACCTGAATTTGCTGTATTTAAGGAAAAAAAAAATCTAGTATAATGTGTGACTGGAAGCTAAGGTGGAATTTCTACTTACTGGTTCTTAAAAGGAGCATAAGGAGCTATTTTCTAGAATGTTTCAGGTTTGCCTATGGACCATTAAGATTATTTTTGCTCTCCCAGGGCTATTAAGTAGTAAGACTTCATGCGTTCAGTTAATGTTAAATTTGTACAGAGTTAGTATCTGGTGTTGAGTTTGGGAGTTAAAAAAAGCTGCTGATAAATGACACTTGAGACTTGGAAGCTTTCTAGAGCATCAGTAACCCGACTGTTTCACATGTGACTCGTGCAAGCAGGAGCTTTAGGATTTGTTTGCAAATTTTGTAAAAAGGGTTTTTAGGGACTCAGAATTGAGATAAATTTTTGTTTGTCAGGTGTGTCGATTTCCTCATGCTGCCTAATGAACTGCCTTAATTGATGTCTGTTGATCAAAGCAGTCTTCTACTGCTGTTTATTTCTTGCCGTCACCTTTGAAATACAACCAGTTTTCTACAGACTACACAGTTCTAAGTTTTATAGGATGTTGAAATAACCATGTTTTGCTCTGGTCAGTGGCTATACCTGAAATATATAAATGCCACCCCTTGTAAGAGTTCTGATCTTTACAGGTCACTTCTGTTTTGAAAAGAAACTTTTATTTGCAGCCCATCCCACAGAAAATAAAAAAAGAGTTCCAGCTCTTGATGCGGTGGTGACTCCAGATGATGTCCGGTATTTTACAAGTGAGACTGATGATATTTCCAACTTGGAGGCCAGTGTCCAGGAAAACCCCTGTGATGTGCAGCTTTGGATTAAACTTGCATACAAATACTTGAATCAAAATGAAGGGTAAGTCTGCTACATTTTAGATTTGATTTTGTGCTTCACCTTTGCTGCTATGATCAAGTTTCCTTTCTGATGTTATAAGAACTTTCTTCAACAATGCCACAAATAATTTATTACTTAAAAGTAGGTTAAAACCCATCACATTTCCTACTGTATGCAGTATGGTATGTGAGTAACAGATTGTGCTGGGAGTTTATCTTTAGGTAGGTTCTGATTCAGAACAGAAGTTGATGGAAAGTAGTGTGGGAGAAATAACTGTTTGTGTTTGAAAAGTGCACAACCTAATGTATTCCCAAGATTACAGTGGAATGTTGTACTTCCAGTGATAAAATAGTGGACCAATAAACTCAGATTAGTTTCTCCTCTACAGAGTGAATGGTTGGAATAACGTTTGAAATTACTTTCATCAGAAAGCTTTCTTGTAAGAATAGTTCTGCTATATGGCGTTATCCCTGTAGAAATGGTCCAGTTGAGCACTTAGTTTCTTATTTTGTAATTTGTTTACTTTTTGGATTTCTAAGTTTCTCTGTTTTCTGTCTTTTTTAAATTATTCTTCAGGGTACCATGTTTTTATTGGCAATCACGTAATTTCAGTAGGAATTCTGTCATGATGATTTCATTCTAGAGATTAACTTTGATTTTAAGAGCGAGGTACTAGCTTAAGGGAGCAGCGGGGACGAAAGGGAATGGAGAGGAGCTGCTTGCTTTTAAAAGCCTTGTGTAAACTGTGGGTAATGGAGCTGCCTGAACGCTAGAGTGGGTAGAACTGGAAAGGCCAGTCCTCAAAGGCCGTACTATCACCAAGTGGCAGCAGGGTGAGAAGAGCACACTTTCTAAACAAGTGTCCTTCGAGAAAGGCCAAGAAAAGGAGGGAGAAAACCGAATGGAAGACAATGTATCCTTTTCTTAAAACAACCAGCTCCCCCATTCCTCTCCCTTCTGCCTCAGTACTCTGAAGAAACTTAGTGGTTTAGTACTGAAGTTTCTAAGGCTGTGTGATGTTATACCTTTTCATGATTGCAGCTTGAGACTTCTGCTTACAGGTGAATCTTACACATTTTCAATTAAATCGGACTCTTAATTGAATTGACACTCTTTTTCCTAGAAAACTTATTTTTCCATGCACTGTGATAATTGTACTTAATAATAACCTTCGAAGGATGAAAACTTACTGAATCATTGAAACTCTGATAGTAAAGGACAGCACATGTTTAACAAAAAAAAAGGTGGCTGACTGTGTCACTTCCGTTCTGATTATAAGCATCCATTTTCATGTTTGAGATTGTGTAAGTCATAATACTAACAAAGTTGATGTGAGTGGTTTTTTAATTCTTACAGTTCGTCGTCTGAGTGTTTAGATTCTTCTTTAAATGTTTTGGCTCGAGCCCTTGAGAACAACAAAGAAAATCCTGAAATTTGGTGTCATTACCTCAGACTCTTCTCAAAAAGAGGAACCAAGGAGGAGATACAGGAAATGTGTGAAACAGCAGTGGAATATGCTCCTTCTTATCAAATCTGGTGGACAGTAAGTAAAAAAAAAAAGTATATGTGAAAAGTTGTGTAACTGTGCCTTTCCTACTGTAGAAAACCAGTATGTATCACAGGGATAGTGTGGGGGGAAAAAACCCACCATAGCTTTTTGAAAACTCAAAAGTTGTTCAGAAAATGAAGCGATTCAAAGTTCTATTTGCAGGATGTTTGTAAAAATCATCACTTCTCCTCAGGTAATAAAAGTTACTTAAAGATGTTAGATTTCTTTTATTTTTTGTTACCTAAGCTTGCAAAATTTAACTTCAACTATTTGATCTTTGATATTTAAACAGTATTTTTTGAGATTTAATGGGAACTTGTTGTGAGGGAGGGAAATACCTTATCAGAAGCTGGTGATTCATGTGGTTTTTTAAACTTCAACCTAGAAGCTTTACTAGTATTCCGATTATAATAATACATTATTAATGTGAATTATTTCTCTCTAGTTTTTGAATTTGGAGAATTCCTTTGATGGAAAAGACTATGTATGTGGGAGGATGCTACAGTTCCTGATGGAAGTGACAGGGGGAGAAGAAAATTCAAACCTTCGGTCATTTCAGCTGCTGGAGACTCTCCTGTACAGGGTTCACTTAAGCCTGTTTACAGGAAGACATCAGAATGCTCTTGTTCTGCTGCAGGTAATTTCCAGATCACCATCCCAAGAATTGTCTTTATACTTTCACCTTTCTAATGCCTGTGACTCTGATAGTGTCAGCTTTAGAAGAACTCTTCCTTCCTTTATTTGCTGAAGGAATTCTTTTTCTGTTTTGGGGTATGATGCCGTTGTAAAATTTGGATATATCTTTGGGATTTTTGTTACCTGTTTTGCTTTGCTTGTGTGTCTGATAGCCTAGACTAGTACATCTCAAAATAATTTCAGGAAATTGCTTTACTTCTTGATTTCTGGTAAAGTGTAGAATACTTTTCTGCAGTGATGGACCTGTGATCAATGTCTTGCCTCAGGCACTCAAATGTTTGTTGCTACAGAAATTACCAAAGCAGTAGTTCTTGGGAAGAACATAGTATGATGTTATGTGGAAGTGCTGCCCTGCTCCAAAATTGGAGACTGTTAAATCAGACTTTATTGATCCCATGAACTCCAAAGTCATGGAGTTATCTCAAGCTTTTATTGTCACTAGAAAGAATTCAGGTTGCTGTTACTGGTCTGTAGTCAATAGAACTGGTGGATGAAGGTGAGAAATTGAGTGCCGACATCAGCCTCCTACTGCAAATGGGAGCTGCTGTGGTTTCAGCTGCAAGTTTTTTCATCCCTACCAGCAGGTGGCAGCTGTTGCTTGCTGCACCCCAAAACATTTTTCCCAGTTGTGTGGTTTAAGGCTGTAATGCTTTTTCTAGCTCCAGTTTAAACAGGAGAGTGTAATGCTGTGTTGACTTCCTGCAAAAGCTATTCTAAACACAGCAGTACTGATAAAGGTAACTCTGAATGTTTGATTGAATGAGTGGAAAAGAACAGAGGGAGAAAAAACTCAGTTTGTGTCGAATTGACACAGAAATCCAGTATATGTGGGGGAATAACATGGGTTGGTTTCCTTTACCTTTCCCTAAAGCATCATCACAAAACCAAACATTTTTTTCGTTCTTTTATATTCTTCTGAAATGTGTAGTTGAAAAGAATGTCTTGGGGAGAGATTATTTAACCATATTTGAGAAGATAATTTCAAAGTAAATGCTACTTCAGACTAAGTAGCAATGTGTCTCTTTGAAAACTTGAAGGCAAATTTTCTGAAGTAAATATTTTGAAAGCTGAATAAGTGAAATGTTTTAAAAAAATCAGTTTTTGCTTATTGCAGGACAAGTGTCCTGCTGAACTTTGCCTAAATTTGCAAGTGCTTTCATTCCCTTGAAAGTGCATTCTCTGATTGTACTGCATTTATCCAGAAAAACATTGGCACATCACTAGCCATGAGATTCTGTTCTATTTTAGGAGCAATTGTGTTTAGATTTTGTCTAATTGCATGCTTTAATGATTTTATTTGGGATCTGCCAATTTAACTGGGCTATTCTAGTTTTGCGTATGACTGGTAGGAAAATTTGAAGCAGTACCCTCGGTCTCAGTAATGTTTCCAACAGTTTTTTTTTTTCAAACAATGTCTCTAGAGATGGTGGTGCTTTCAGTAGGCTTGGATAGCTGTAACTTAGTAGCTGTATAACTAGAACATAATAAAAAAACCCCAGAAACCAACCGACAAAAAAACCCACAAAACCCAGTAGGATATAGCAAGCTGAATCCAACTTGTAGATGAGTTATTTCTAGAGATAATCTATTATTTCTATGCAACTGGAAGTAATTGTCCGATAATTAAGCAGAAAAGTGGAACACATGTTGGGAGATAGACTTTGAAAACATGCATCTGTTCACTGTTGACAAAAGAATGATCTACTACATGTTTTCTAAACCTATTACTAGAAATTCTGCATGCGATTTGAATGCGGTCACACATTAATAGAAGCCAAATATAATCATGATTGACGTAAATAATTAGTTCCTGTCTTTTCTGTGGAAAAGATTTGAGAATAGTAAAACTTACTCTTCCTGTTTCCTTTTCTTGTTCTTAGATCTTAAAGATTTTATGGTTGAAATAAATTATATATCTTTTAACCTTTACAGAATGCTTTAAAATCAGCAAATGAAAAGATAATATCAGAACGCCTTACTGTAAGTGACCGTTGCTTGGCTTGGCTGGCTTACATACATCTGACTGAATTCGGCATTCTCCCAGTCAAGTTCTATGATCCAGCTAATGTCAGTCCTTCAAGGATCATGAACAAAGAGCCATTTTTAATACCGTGGCAAACAATTCAGGATGTGAGGACCGATCCTGATATGCTGTTAGCTATGTTCGAAGGTAAGATTAGGAAGGTAAACTACTTAATATGTTGCTCACTTCTTGTAAATCAAGAAATATTATCCAACTTTTGAAATTTCAAGGCAGTGTGAAATTGCTGATGACTATGTTAAGCCATTGAGATTAATCCAGTGAATATTTCATCTTGATTTAAACAGAGCAATGAGGAAAATCCGTGTTCTGGGGTGCTTAACACACGCAATGAGTTTTTCATCTATGGTTCAAAGCCATAACTTTTTCTCTGAACTATGATATTCCATCAAGATAAAGACCAGTGGCTTGTGACAGTATGACGTTGCTAGTTTTCTTGGGCTTATGTGAGCATAAAACCAAGCTTCTGTTGTTCTCTCTCGTAACCTCCCTCTTGAATGGGATATGTCTATTGGAAAGTTACTTTGCTGGAAGATTAGTGTGTTTCCTTAGAAGAGGCAGAGCAATGCATGTGTTTGTCTTCAAAGTTTAAATAAACTGAGTAATGTACAGTGAGGATACTGGAAGAAATTGAGTTCTTCTGGTGCTTCCAGAGGTAGACTTTATAATAGCATTCTGTAAATGTCAGTACTTAGCGTACTTGCCTCATTGCCACTGAGAATATACCTATGCTGCAGGTAGTAATACAGTGTGGAAGTCAAGGGTAGATTGAGTAGCCCAACTGTGAGAGTGAAGGCAGTGTAGCCACGATAATGGCGTGCTAATTATGGAATGTTCATTATTGGGTAACTTTATTATGCTGAGAAGAAAAATAATATTTTGTATTAGCTTTTGTCTTAGTAGCTTTCAGCAGCTATGCTGGAAATCCTGGAATGTAGTTCTAAATAGTGATACAATGCTATCTGTAACGTAGCTGTTAACACTTCATTGGTAGGTGTTTCCTGGTTTTTAAGTGAACAAGGGATTAAACTTTTGAAAGACTTTTGTCTTGCACTGTAGTGATGTGTTAAGAAAGCTTTTCCAAAGACGGTCATCTTCATTTTTTTAATAATTTGCAAAAGCAGCGCTCTCAGAAATTTCTTTCCCCACTTAAGTATATTCATTATGTTAAATGAGGCTTTTTCTTACGTTAGGGCTCCAAATAACTTTAATGTTGCTTGAGGTCTGAAGGCTTGATTTTATACTTTTGTTTTGAAGATGCGGTCAAAACATGTACTGATGAAAGCCTTGAGGCTGACAGAAGAATAGCTATCTGTTTTCCTCTCTACAGAAACATGATAGCTTTGCTGAAACTTCTTGAAAGGTAAGTTGTTTGGAGATATTTTTAACTGGAGTACTCAACTCTGCTCTTTTTAAAACTTATCTTTACTTTTCTTCAAGGTGGGAGTCTGCTACACAGCTTTGTAGATCTTTATTGGAGCTCTGCCCTAACAACTGTCAGCTCTTGGAGAGTTTGGCCACCTTGTATTTGCAGATGGAACAGAGGGACAACGCCTACAAAGTGTGGATTGGAGCTTTTGAGAATAATCCTCAGAATGCAGAAATTTTTTATCACTTGTGTAAATTCCTTGTTTCACAGGTAATACTCAACTCTAAAACTCACTTTGGTCTGCTGCCTTTATAAAGTTTGGGTTTTCTGTGTTGTTTCAAATAGTTCTCAAAGTGATTAATCTTCTGGATTTTTTTTTTGTGATGTCTAGTTCTCCTTTGTATAGATAGGAAAAATAGAATTGGCAAGACTAGTGACATGATTAAAGGTACTCAACGTAGTTACATAAAATCAGAGATTTATAGTTCAAATTGTTGTAATCCAGTTTTAATATCCTTACACAAGAATAATAGATGTTAACAGTAACCCCTGTAATATGTTTTCAGCTTTTTTCTGCTACCTACTGACTGACCCAGTTTGTCATCATTTTCTGAAGAATGAAGTCTATGGGGCATTGCAGAGATAGACACAGTGTTTGTTCTTTAGTGTGCTTAAATTGCTATTGTTGTTTTCAGGTTGATGTCTTTAAATAAACTTTTTTTAAATAAAACCCCAAAACAGGAAAGGTCAAGCAGTATTCTTCCACTGTTGCAAGATTTTGTGGCAGCTTTCTTTGAGAGTACATGTCAACAGCACAGTCCCATGGATCTCTTAAGGTACACTTAGAATATTTTTTTCTGTTTAAATTTTGGTAATACTGATATTTTCTTGAAAAAACAAGACAGTCTAGAACTTCTAAACTCCTTTATTTTTAGCTCTCCATGTTTTGCTAAAACTTCAATGAATTAGATTTGGTATTTTATAAGATTTATACTCATTGTTTGTGCATATAGACTAAATTGGAAAGCCACAAGCATTTAAAGATGAAACAGCCAGCAAGTTTAATGTCCGGATTTGGGGAATGGAAATCAGTTATATGTTCGCCAAAGTATTTTCGGGTTGGTTTTTTATTTTTTTCTCCAAAGCAAGGAGTCTACAATTGAATATCTAAAATACTATATTTAGGCACTTGAAAAGACCTCAATCCAGAGGTCTGGAATGTTATTAATCAGGAGATTATTACTGCTGAAAAGGCACAGGTTCATATCTAGCCTACTGATTTTCCACTTGAATTTTAGTACCTAATTGGGAGACCTGTTGAAGTTTTGAAATATGCAAGTTCGCTAAAGTCAAAATAGATACCTCTGAAGACCTTCAAAGGAACAGCTTCCGTGCTAAAGCATGTGTAGATGAGGCTTTGAAATGTTTTTATCTTCAGGTTAGGTGTTAGATTTTATTCCTGCTTACATTTGTTTACATTGGATTTAGTACAGGCAAGGCAGCTTATAGCTGACTGTATGTAGATGATTGTACCTTAGTTGATGCATTTTTTGTGTGTGTGTGTGTGTGGAGGGTCTGAGATACAAAGCAACATTTAACTTTGTACCTAATGAGGGAGTAAATGCTTCTTACATAAACTGTTTCTTTATTTCCGTGTCATGCTTTCTGTATAAATTCTATCTGGATAGAGTTAAACTGAAAGCTAGGAAAAGTGCATTTTTTAATGTATCCTATGAACTGAATTTCATAACTAAATGTTACATCCATGTAGGATTCTCCCATGTAGAGGGATGTTCTCATTTACTACTTTTTTCTCTCGCAGGTATCTCTTGAATTTTCCAATGCCGATTGAGTTTACATCACCTTTCTATAAAGAACATCTTACAGATGATGTTGTAAACCAGCAAATCCCATATCTGTGGCAGATCTACTGGTGAGACTTTGTAAAGTGTTTCTGAGAAACAGCTACTGGGTCTGAGTAAATTGCGTTTTCAAGAGCAGAACATTCATTATTTGTGTAAGGGTATATCGCTTTGGGTTCTTAGAGAACCTGCCTGCCTGCTGCACAACAGAGACAATTGCACGTTGTCGTAATTGCGGAGTAACTTAAATTCTCCACTTGAGAAATTTTTCAGAAATTCTGCCCTGTGGGAACAGGAACAGGTGTGTTCATCTCACAAAATGATTTTTTTTGTTTTGTTTTACTTTAGGTTGCTACTGCTAGTAGTGTTCTTTCATCTGGCTTTCAGTTGTCTCCCTTTTATTTTACAATAGTTTTCCCCAGTCTGTTTAACTTTGTTTAGCCCTGATCTCCCCACCGTCCTTGACCCACTGTTTCAGCTGTTTATGGAGCCTACTGTCAACAGACTATAAAAGTTGGAACTAGGCACAGACACCCCTCTAGCAAAGTAATACAGCAAAGTGACCTTTTCTTCTGCAAGAGATTGCAAAGGTGACAGATCTTTGTCGTGTATATGCATGTTTCTTCCACTGTTCCTTTTCATAGCAGCAATATCCAGGATAGGCAAGCACTGAAGTATTAGCCATCTATAACTTATGCTAGTATAACTGTGGTTCCTGAAATGTTGACTTTAGGCTGTTTAGGAGGTGTTGAAGACCACTTTATGGTCTGGATTTGTCAATCTTCAATCTTCACAAGTAGCTATTTGGCTCTTCAGATCAGTAAAGATGATAATGTTTCAGATACTGAGTGAGGACTCTTCAGAACTCCTTCAACACTGTTGCTTGTAGTTTTAGTTGGTGGACAACTTAAAAACAGGTAAAATGTCTGATTTTCAATAAAAATCTTTGTATAAGCTTTAGATTGTTATCTTAATGTTTTCTTTTTATATTGTCCATTAATACCAATTTAAATCTTTTTTTTTCCCTCCAGAAGATACCTCTTCAGGTTCCAATTTTAAGTTTGGTACTGGCACAGTAGAAACATTGTTAGACACTTGAGGCCACTATTCAGTCGTTAGGGATGTTAACTTAAGCTGAAATTCTCCTATATTTTAGCACCTACTTCTAAGAGGAAAATTGGCACTCTTGAAATAAGTGCCTAAGTTACTTTCAGACCTAATAATTGAGTGTTCCTGTGGTTGAGTTTTACTGCAGTAAGTGCCTGTTATTTGAACCTGTGTATCTGTCTTTCCTTTTTTCAGATACAGAGGACAAAAGATACGAAAACTCACTTCTTACTGAGTGAAAACAGACTGAAATCAGCAAAGCCTCAAAGTTCAGGGAACATTTTACTTGTATCATTGTGTGTATGTACAGTACACATGTATATGTGTGCACACAAATGTATACATGCACTTTTTTAGAAAGATTAGCAAACTGTTGATTTAGCTTGTAGTTCCTGGGGAAAGCAGGAGTAGAATCAGGCACTCTGATTATGTGACAGTAGTCAGGACGGTTCTGTAGCAAGGTAGCAATGTCAGCCCTGTCTTATTTTGAATTTCTGTAGTCTTCATGAGGTTGTCTTTTTTTTCTCCTCATATGACTTACTGAAAGTCTTGAATTTTTTTCCCCTGTTACTTTACGCTTTGAAATAAGGATTGTTCACTAACTCTTGGTCAAAAAATTGTCTATTTATGTCTTGGTGAGGTCCCATATTTGCTCTGGCCATATGTTTCTTTGAGGAAAAAATTAAAGAGGTTTTTTGACTGTTCTTGTCAGTTTTGTTTGTTTTTTCCTGACATGCTCAGCATATTTCTACCCCAGGTCCCCAGTAGTATTTGTTTCAGATCACTAATTTTGTTGCCACAGTCTGATACCATTTCTCAAGTGGCTTTAGTTTGACTTTGAAATTTATTGTTCTGGAACTTTCTAGAGGGAAACTCAAGACTTGTCTCCTTTCTGTAGCAGTCAGAGCATCCCTATTAAAAGGATTAGTAAAAGGGTACTTGACAAAAGTAGAAGACAATTCATAATACTTCATTTATATTTAAGAGTTGCATTTTGAACTGCATGGTTTCTGTATTACTCCTTATTATCTGCAGTTGAGATATACCCATTTTGGTAAGTTGACTGATAAATTAGTCCGTAATGCTGCTAAACTGAAAACACTGTTTTTCTTGCATATCAGAATGGGAAGTTCTTCATTGTTTCTTACTCTAAATATGTAAGAACATGCATTGTTTATGACATACAACACTTTTTAACTTTTAATGTAAACAGTTTGTGCCAGTCTCTTCACGCAAGTGTCAGTGAAGCACTGGATGCTTATGAGGCAGCCCTGGGGGCAGTGATGCAGCAGGAAACTGTTCAGAACATCTGGCTGGAGTAAGTTCTTAAGGGAGGAAAGTAAATTAATCTCAAAACTATTAAGCGAAGGCTACCAGAACCATCTTTTCTCTTTTTTTCCCTTTCAGTTACCTTGTTTTTATCAATAGCAAAGTTGTTGGATCCAACAACAAAGTTCAAGAATTCAAGCTTTTTACTGACCTAGTGAACAGATGTCTGGTTACAGTCCCCACACGATACCCAATTCCTTTTAGTACTGCTGATTATTGGACCAATTATGAATTTCATAATAAGGTAAAAATGTGTCTGTGGACAGTTTTGATTAAACAGACTGATGGCCTTTTAGCAGGTAACTGTACTTTACTTGTTCATATACAGCACCGGTAGTAGTATGAATACCAAGAACTAGGAATTAGTAGAAAAAGAAAGAAGTATCTGAGGAGAGTAGGGTTCCGAGCAGAAGACCTTCTAGCAGTGACCTTTTGAGAAACTTTATTATGGCATGCTTTAATACTGTGAACATAGCTGTTGATAGCAAACTATTCTTTCCTAGAGAAGAAATAAAATGTGTAAGGGAGGGAAGAGATGGTTGAGCAAGAGGGGTCTGCAGAACTGTAACGCTGACAGATGGAAACAGTATTTAAGCTGTCAGCTTTGATAATGGAAATCACAGTAGTTGAGAAACAGAAGTAGTAAAGTAGAAGTAGGAGTAAAAACAAGTTGAGCACTTAGACAGAATAAAGCTTATCGAAATCCTGGGCTTCATTATGCTAACATCCAGTGTGTTTCTCTTTACTTAATAAATACAGGCTAACAGGACTAAAATATATGTTGTTAGCGATGTGACGCTAACTTCTTATTATACAGATTGATTTCTGTACCCTTGAGGGATAAGGTTTGTAGTTGATAAGGTTTGTAGGTGGTAACTCACTTTAGTCATAATGTTCATAGTTTGTCATTCCATTATTCTTAGCAAATTTAGACAGCTGTAAAGTGGATTAATGTTTCCAATTCAAATTCTACAGGTAATTCTTTTTTATTTGAGCTGCATTCCAAAATCTCAGCATTCCAAAACCCTGGAACGGTTTTGTTCTACCATGCCTGCTAATCCTGGACTTGCACTGAGGTATGTAAAAATACTTGTAATCAAGGCAAACAGCTGGTTAACATAATTACTGTTTTTTGTGCAAGACATGCATGATTTTCTTTGTACTACAAATGTAAAACTCTTCCTCTGTTATTGCACGTTGCTTGAGGCATGTTGTGCCTTCTGACATCTCAATCTTTCTTTTATTTGACAGGGTTCTGTTCTATCTACAGAAAGGTTATCATTATACAGGAATTCACTCTGCATTGTACATGAGTACAAATGGTCCAAATTTCAAGTGTGTAGAGAAGTGTCAGATATATATTAAAATCCTGTTGTTACTTAATGATCTTTTAAAAGTATAGGTCAAGCATAGAACAAATTCAAATGGATACACCAGTGTGTAACAGTGCTACCTTAAGGCTTAACTTGACATTTATTTAGCAAAGATAAAGCATTCTTAATTTTTAAAAAAATCCGATGGGAAGCAAAAACGGTTAGTGTAAGCATCACGGATTCTTACTTGAACAGTATTTCAAAATGTACCCTTCTAGGATTAGAGAGTACATGTTTTACTGTATTCAGCTGCAGTGAACTCAGGAACATTTGATTGAATAATTTTGAAAAGTCCCCAAACATTTACTGTTTGTCATGAACAGTGACCCCAAAGAATTCAGAGCAAGACTTGAAATAAGGGTGTGGTTGGGGGTGTGGGGAGAGTATGACTCGCCTGCCTTTGGCACACAAAGTTGAATGGCTGCATTTTAAACCAAGTTGCAATTCTGTCTAGATGGAACTTGTAGCTTGCTTAGGCAATGTTGGTACTACATGAAATGGGTGAGCACAACTGACTGAACAGTGTCTCCTAGCCATGTGACTGTAAAACTAATTAGTGTCCTTTCAAATATACAGTTACCTTGTGTGTGCTAAAAATGGATGTTGTAATGTGTGAAGATGATAATTTCTCCTTGATTATATACGCTTTCAGAGAATAACTGAGAAGTATCTTAACTGTCTCATTTTGTTTTGTTCTGAGAGCATGTTTAGTCAATATTGTATATGGTGGCTTGGGTTTTTTTCCTACTTGCAACTCTTGGCTCAGATTAGGTATAATATATTTTGTGTAATGTGTTTGTATCTTTGGGTTGCTTTTCTGTTCCCAGTGATTAGAGCAGTGTTTCTTTCTCATGAATGCCTTTTACAGACTGCTTCTGCGATACTGGGAGGAGAGCAATGTTCAAATTCTGAAACTGCAAGCCAAGATGTTTACATATAATATCCCAACATGCCTGGCCATCTGGAAAATGTAATGCAACAGTCATACATCTGTTTTCATAGATATTGCTTTTGTTTATAAGGTTTACATCACAAAGGTAAATCTGAAATGTCCTTCCAATTGGGCTTGTACTGGAAGTCTCTCTTTCATTAGCTTATTATTTAAACAGTAACTGTTTAAATACAACAGACAGAGGTACTGTCACTTTTTTAAAATGAGAAATGGGATTTCCCTCTTGGGGAAACGTATGTGAACGGATGTGATGCAGATAAATATGAATGATGTATTTACAAGTTGCCTTTTTAATTCAACTATTGACTTCTGTCTCCCCTTCTCTACCCTCCCCTTTATATATCACAATAGCAGTAATCTCCATTATCCAGTGATGCTGAACTGATCTTTTTCTTCAGTGTTTGTTCATAATGGGGAACCACTGAAATGTCTTGCTCATGTAAGGTTGTTTTTAAAAAATGGCTATTTCTATCTTTTCACTGTAGATTAACATCATTGGAAGTCCAGTCAGTTTCTTCTCAAGGAATTTGTAATTCCATTCCACAGTCAGTATTCTGCCACTAATGGCATTTAAAGTAATTCAAGAATAAATATTTTTATATATTTCTTTTCCTCAGAGCCATTGCTGCCGAATGCTTTCTAATGGGACAAAGAGAAGTAAGTCAACACAGCTTACTAAAATGAGTAATTACGACATTCCGTAGAACTTTTTGTACCTTGGCTTTATCCAAAGCAATGGTCATCTCTTAAACCCAAGATTTCTACATAGTTTAAATACTCTGTGTCCAAGCACTGAACCATTTGCCTAAGGTGTAAGAAACATCTTTGGCAATCAAGGTAGAATGGATTATATCACAAGTATTTGTGCATACTGTTTGTGTGTATCTTTCCCTTACTGGGGGGGCTGTATTCTTCTACTTTTTTTTTAACCTTGAAGAGATTGCTAGCACTTAAAATACATAGAGGGAAGGAAGGATTGTTGTGCAGGAAGATGCTAACGACTGTCTTTGCAAGTAGTTGGAAGGGTGGATCTGCCAAGCCAATGTAGGTAGAGAGTTTGAGTAGTTCCTGACTCCACCAAAGACACAAATTCCTTTTCTCCGAAAATAACAAGTTTACTTATTGTTATGTTGGAGAGGGAAATATTTCTCTTGCTCTGTATACAAATACAAAAGGTTTTTGGCACAGCCACTGAGTCACTTTTCAGTTCAAACAGAATGGATCTTCCTAGTATTGTTGAGATCACATTCAAAATATTCTTCTGCCTGTGGAAAGGTGCTGTGTATTGGGGGGATCATGAGGCCCTGGGCTCGTGGCTCACCACTGGGTTTTGATGTTTCAGAGCTACTTCGCTGCTATATCTTGTTTTGTGTCATTCTTACAGTTGCTGATTCTCAGCATCCTTCTTTTCTGTCAGTAGTCTTTCTTTTGAAACAGTATTAAAGCTTTAACTGATCCATGATGGGTAGCATGGCTATTGTTAGACTCACATATGAAATCTTTTCTTTCCTTTTTTACTGTCTCCTAGAATGTTTAACAAGAACACCCTTCAAGCAGACAGTTATTTGGTTTGTAAGATCAAATAGTTCAAAGTCAGGAGATATCAAAGGCATGGTTGCCTATTTAACCTTAATTCTGTCTCCATGTTGATGGTTTGGTGTAATCTGTAATTAGTCACAGACCCCTGCTTCAGTCATTGTATTAGATGGGACTACATTTTAAGGCACTGCCTTAAGGCACAGCCTTGCTATAGCAAGGCTGGTGACTTAAAAGATCCCTGTTTTGGTTAGAAAAATTATATTTCAAATGAATCAAAAAGAGTCCTTAAAGAAAATGAACCAATTAGAATGAAGGCACATATAAAACATTGTAGCTGGATTACACCCAGAAGAAATCTTGTGGTTTTCTTCTGCAACCACCTGACTAACTGTACAGTGTGGAGTAAAATCACTTAAGTACACACAGTGCAGTTGGGTTTTTTGGAGGGGACTTAGTTTGGGATGTAGTGAGCACTTACAACTGTTTACACAAATCAGTGACTGTTCCAGATAACAGGATTTTCTAGTAAACAAGTAGGATATTGTTTTAAAATTCAATTGTAATTCAGATTCTGGATTTCCTGTTCCTGGAGAACTCGTCATTTATTCCCTTCAGAGGTCATGTAAAGGTTTGCTAAAAGAATACAAAAATGAGTACGAGTATTTAAAATGCCAACAAATACCTCCCCTAACGACTCTCTGATTAAAGCTGGTACTTCAGATACAAGTTGTTGAAGGAGACTTGAGTAGATACTTGCATTAAACATTTCAGTCCTCTGTTTCCAACCATAAAATGGTAAAACCATTTTCTCTTTTTAGAGAGTTGCAAACACGCATACTGATTGTTAAAGCACAGGCAGACAGATGTTGAAGGAAAAAAAGCCTATGAAACAGTTATTTTCATTGCAGGGTTGGGATGGTGTGCAATAAGCAAGACCTTGAGACTACAATACTGAATGGTGAAAGAGAAATACTCAGTAAGCTGCTTCATTCCCTGAACATGTTCCATCCTGTGCAATGAATGAGGCAAGAGTCTTGTGAAGAAAAATAGAATGTCCTCATGTAATTAGTCATGTGCATACAAGGGTCAGAATTAAGGTCAGACATAAACTTGCCTTTGCTTTTGGTGTAGCAATTTAATGCTTGACTTTGAAACTTTTTTAAAAGCAGACTTCAAAAATTATTGCAAGAGATTTTTGTGCTTCAGATCACTCATTTTGAGTGCATGAAATCGTGCTGACTTTTAATACTTGTTTTTATTTTACAGGTCCATCATTTATATCAGAGAGCCCTTCAGAAGTTACCTCTATGTGCAACACTGTGGAAAGATGTAATGTTTTCTCCTTATGATTCAGTTTGAGGTTTCCTATAAATTTTCTGCATATCCCATATCCATAGATGTGGTGATGCTCAAGCTCTGGCTAAATCTTATGTCTGCTTCCCCATCTCTTACAGCAACTCTTGTTTGAAGCATCAGGAGGAGGTAAAACTGATAACCTGAGAAAACTAGTTTCCAAGTGCCAAGAGGTTGGAGTCAGCCTAGATGAGCTTTTAAATTTAAACACTTACAGAACAGAAAGCAAGAATCACTGAACGCTGGGTATGGTCAGCCATAAGTCCTATTAAATGCCAAAATCAGTTGAATGATTCTTCAGGCTGATCCATGCCTAAGATCTGTGTAAGGCAGATGAGTATTGCTGAGCATATCAAGTCTCCAATCTTCTTTCCTTGAACCTGGAAACAATTAACGTGACCCTCCTGGAAAAATGAACTTCCTGTCTGGCCTTGCTTCTGGGCCCTGCCAGATTCTCATAACGTCATCTACGTAAGTATAGTTAATCAAAATGACAGACATTATTTTTTTATGTTTTCTTTTTATTTTCTGTTTTCTTTATTTTGCTGTTCCTGATTCACTTGACACTCTCACTGATGCCTGAGAGATCTGTGTTTGGGATTAATTTACTGGGCTGTGTTTACAGTAAAAAGCAAGTAGTCCATTTTGGGTTTTTCGTTTTTTAAACCTTTTTTGAGACTTTTTCATTACAGGATTTAAAACAAAAGCAGCCGCTCTTAAGGAAAGTGTAACTGCCGTGGCCACAAGTATGCTTCTTGCACTTGAAGGCTCTAAGAGGGTTGCTTACTGCCCTTTTCTGCATTGGACTCACGGCAGAGACTATTAAACTTGAAGATTAAAGAAACTATTGCAAATGCCAGTGCATCAGAACCTAAGAGTGGTCAATTATGTGCAATTTTTTGTAAAGAAATTTTAATTTATAATAAAGTTTAACAGTTTAAAGAAAGTTAATACTGATCTGTTTTGTATTGGTACTGCCTTGTAGTATTACAGGTGTTTTTACAGAGATATTTTCAATACAAGATGACCTTTTTAATAAAAAGTAAATCTGTTGTCTTTCGTTATTTTGATCAAAAGGTAGGTGAATGTGGTTGTGCTACCTATTGCAGATATGGAGTAACTACGTTGTAATGGGTTTTTTCCTCTTCTTGCCTCACATATGTTTATCCCATAACAACTATTCCTATACCACTTCAGTAATAGAAGTTACATTTTACATTTTTGTCCTTTTCACCTTTAATCAAATGAATGAGGCCCACTTTCCGAAGTCACTACATGTGCATTGCAGGGAGATACTGTCAGCTGAACCAGTGATGGGGATGTTCACATCAGGTTGGCTTTCCACCTGTTTTTCTATCTGTGTGGAATCCTGTCCAAAGACCGTTGTAGTACCTTTTGCATAGGTGATTTATGAAGATGCTGTGAAGACAATGACCAAGTAGTCTTCATGTTTGAGAATGAGACAAAGTGGTTTGTGACATACAACTGTCATAACTTTCAAAACCCTTGCTTCAGCTCAAGTTACACATGAAGCAGTTGTCTTAAAGGAGAGAAAAATGGGAAATACTGGTTCTCTGTTTAGGGGAATGGAGGGTGATTCTGCACCTGAAGTCATTTTAGACAGTTCTTGTATTTAAGCATGAATTATAAGTGATTCAAATACCCACGGTAATGACCAGGTTTTCCTGCAGACTACGCAATCCGTATCAGAAAAGCTGAGTCAAACCCATTCTTCACTGCAGTGGAGTGGTGTCCCAATTTCTTCAGACTTCTTAAGTGGTACAGCTCAGAATGAAAAAGATGTAGACCATAAAAGTGCAGTATTTATTTTTTTGTATTAAAACCCCCTAAAGTATGGTAAATGCTGACTTATGCCCATTGCCCAAATATTTTTTGAAAATTTGTCTTTAAAACTTTGCTGATAAACAGTTGATATTTTTCTGCCACACCACCTAAACACCTGCAGTATTTATTTTAGTGGGATAGCATTTTACCTGTTCCAGTGTTAAAAATAGGAAAAGCTTAACGCTGTCGAGTTCCAGCACTTTCAGTGCTCTTACACCTTACCTAGCTTAGACTTGCCTTAGGCTTAGGACTGTTACTTTGTTACCTTGCCATACAGTGGCTTTATAACAAAAGGCCCAGTGTCTCTTCTTTAGAAGACCTTAAGCTTTACATTTTCATCAAGGATTAGTCATAGGCACTCTGCCTTAATGGCTTCTCATGTACTTGGAGATAAGGGGAGGGGGAACCAAAACCCCCACAATGTTCTGTCTTCTGTTGGCCTTAATTCATGTTGTTTGAATTAAAATACTCCCAGTTATCTGGACTTTTGACCCAATTTTGCTTGGCTTGATGGTATGTAAAGTGGCTAATCATAAATGGGAATTGTTTGTTTAGGAGCTGGAATGAAGAAGTATGAGGAAGCTGTGTAGTCTTCAGAGCAGCACAAGCACTTTTGTTCACCAAGCAAGAAACAAAATGAACTGCTGGGTAATGCAGAACTGCCAGGAAGTATTTGGGGCTTCCACAGGTCTGCAGTTACCGTTGAATGCTTTCTGTGTTCTGGTGGTTACAAGGAGGGCATTTTGTTTAAGAAACAAGTAAGGTGGTTTCTTTTGGTTGTTTGCAAAGCTTCATTAAATCATCACCAGGAAGAATGAAATTTAACGGAGGGTATTAAGTTAATCTACATATTGGTCTTTTAAATTAACAATCTCTCCTGCAGACCTTTGTTCTACAAGAAGTGAATTTTGGATTACAGGCAACAGTGGTGAAAAGTGGGAAGAAAGGCTAACTCCAATCAGTCGAGCAAAATAATTGAGCAAAATACTAGCTGCTTAAGAGGAAAAATAACTTCAGCAGGAAAGCACAGTAATTTTTAACATAAAACTGCTCTGCTACTTGTTCTTTGCTCAGAATGGCTACTTTATGAATAGTGGTCTGACTATTTGGCCTTTGGTTTTAAGTCTTTCTGGAAGCAAAGTTTAGTAACACCGCACCAAACTACTACCACTACAGTATTTCTTTTCCTATTGCAAAGACACAACAATATGAGCAAAACATTCAGCTGCATTTATTAGGAAGAAAAATAAATGGAACTCACTGTTTGTTTCATTTAGTACATTCAGTGAAGACCTACATAAAGATAATCTCAGTCGTCTTAGTGCTTGAGACAGTGATCAATTTATGGGATGGCATGCTGTTAGCTTTTCAGGAAAGTTCAATTTTAACCTAGCTTTGTTAGAGATAATGCTCTCCACAACTACAAGGTGACAGCATGTTGGAAAGCAAGTGCAGAAGAAAGCAATAAAGGGAGGTAAGCAGAAAGGTTTTAAAGAACTTTAGGTAAGAAACTTAGATAAAAAGGCTTAAGGTAGTCTTAACGTTTCTGGGATAACAGACTTACCTTTTCGTATAATTTTTTAAAGTTTTGGGGTAAATATTTTTTCTGCAAGACACATCCGATTTTCACTGGGTTCAAGGACGAGCCAATTAATTCTAGGCCCATTGGCTAATTGGATTTTATATAGCAATATTTATTGGAATTGGCAGCTCTTAAAAGCAGTTGTGGGTTTCCTTTCACGTTCTACAGGCTGTGGTTCACGTGAAGGGTTTGAAAACTTGTGTGTTTTGTGTTTATATACAAAACTTAAAAGATCCAGGAATTTTCAGTGTCACAGGAATGTTACCTAAAATGAATTGGTGAGCAGGTTACCCGATCTCGATAGCAGTAGAGGGATGAACTTTTTCAAGTGCAGTATGAAGATATTTGCAAACTGAAGAGGTGCAACTCCTGTACACGGGAAGCTGAGAACACAAAGACACGAGATGGAAAAGACTGCTTCAATTAGACAAGAGCGGTAGGTAAACTTCAACAGTGCTGCAACACCAGTACACAATTGGCAGGCTATAGACAGCAGCAGGGCACCTCTTGTTCTGCTGCTGAGCTTTGGGAAGCTCTTCAGAAGAGCAATATAGTCATGCAAGAAGCTTGACGTACTCTCCAACATACTGTTGGCTTTAGCTGTTGCCAGCTGCCCTGCTGCCTCCTGTAAGTCTGGGTGTTGTCCCAAATGTGGTGGACAGCTGGTGCTTGTACAACTGGGGGTCACTACCCGGGGGCCTACTTGACCATCCGTAAATGAGACAAACCAGAGTTCTCGCACTGTGATTTAAAAGCTGTTCTTTTCTGTGCTTCTAGAAATAACTTGTTTTCATTGAATAAAACTAATTTCACGTTTTGGCATGCTGCTTGTGTTTGGGGGCCCTTGTGCTTCCTGTTATCCAAAGTATGAAAATGAGAAAAGCCTTGAACTGTTCTTACTGGGAGTGTGAGACAGAACCCTGCTATGTCCATTCCCCTTTACTTAGGTGATTCCCTAATTCGTCTGCAAGTTTCTTAAACTTTTGCGAGGGCGAAGGAGAAAGGGAACAGCGAGTAAGTCAAATGAAAAACCGGGAAGAAGGATCCCGCTAGGAGTTACCTTCTTGTAAAGAATGTAGGGAGCATCTACTCAACTGCCGGCATCGTTCATGACTGCTTTTTTTTTGGTAGCAGTGTGTGTTCTAACATTCCTCATAGCTTCAATTCCACTCTTCAGTTTTTCTTAGAGTGCAGCATTGTCAGATGTTGAGTTACCCCCACCTCTTCTGGTTCACTTTTTTGAGGTCCCTCTGAACGACTGGCTTTGCTCTGAGGTTGAGGCTGCTTGTGAGCCCTTACTTTCCTCTGGCATTCAGAAAAGAAAGCATTTTTCTCCAAGGTCACAGCTGATCATTGTTTCCAAGCTAAGCAGCCTTCAGCTATGAAAGCAGACCCACCAACAAACAGGATTTCCATCGTTAACATTCATACAATTAGTGCTGTTCTGAAACACTGGGCTAGTATTGGGAGACGCAGAGATGGCTACACTGGTGTTGAATACAGTCGTTCTGGAAAACTGCCATGGGTTTATCGACTGAACATTTAGCATTGGTCTCTAGGTACAGAAAGGGGATGGGCTCTGATCTGATGCAAATCCCTAGTTAGCTGAGTAGGTTGATGTCTCCGTAGGCAGGTACACCTCCTGCTGGATCAGGTTGTTCAAAGCCCCGTCCAGTCTGACCTTGAACACGTTCCAGTGATGGCGCATTCACAACTTCTCTGGGCAACCTGTTCCAGTGGCTCACCACCCTCCTTGTAAAAAAATTCTTCCTTATGTCCAGTCTAAACCTACCCTCTTTCACTTTAAAACCATTGCCCCTTGTCCTGTGGCTACAGGCCTTGGTAAAAAGTCTCAGTCTTTCTTAGAAGCCGTAGTTCGTAAGCCCTCATGA
Organism: Steatornis caripensis; assembly: GCA_013398225.1. NCBI lineage: Eukaryota > Metazoa > Chordata > Aves > Caprimulgiformes > Steatornithidae > Steatornis > Steatornis caripensis. Next base: position 851,974 of record VZSC01002529.1, read on the forward strand.
GATGTCGGCGAGAAGTGTTGGTCTACGAGTGATTCTCAGGCTCATTAGCTCAGAAGTTTTGGATGGTAGGAGTTGAAGCTGTTGGCCTCCACATCTAGCAAGTTGTTTTGCAGCAGCATCCAGTCTTTTGAAATTGCAGTCATTGGTCATATAATTGCACCTAGTTGGTGCAATAAATAAATCTGCTTGCAGTGCTGAGTTAATGCTATTCCTGTATGAATTGCATTCTGTTCTTTGGCAGTAGATTCTTGAGCTGCTTTACCATTTTCACGCTTCTAGGACATACTGTGAAGATAGAGACGAGCTTTTTAATCTTCTATCCAAATTACAAGTGTTGAGTGAGGAGTGAAGGGAGGGAAAACAAAGCTTTGGCTAAACTCATTAATTTATTGACAGTTTTTCCTGATTGGGTTATATAAAACTGCAAAAATACCAAAAATGTGATCACATAAAGAATAGGATTTTTTACCCAAGTAAAACATAGTTCCTCCTGTTCATCTATGCTGACAATTAATAGCCCGGTACCTTTATTTTTTGGAGTACTGATTTATATTGAGATGACAAGAGGAGTTAGAGCTGTGTGTGAGAACTGATAAGCATAAGTGGGCTCTGATATTTGACAGTAAAGATTTCATAACCAATTTCTCTCATACCTGACAACCCAATTAACAGCCATTGTGGTGTCGGTACTCTCATACCAAGTTAGGTGTCTGTAAGGAAGCTGCTAGACTCGCAGGAGAGTGTGTGGGGAAGATGCTGAGTTCTTCCATGGACAATAATCATGGGAAGTGGTATGCCATCCTCATGGAGAAGCTGATGCAGTATGGACAGGATGAGCAGACGGGGAGGTAGACTGAAAATGGGCTCAACAGCTGAGTCTGGAAGGTGGTGATCAGTGGTACAAAGACTAGTTGGAGGTCAGTCTGTAGTGGTGTAGCACAGGGTTCAATACAGGGTCCAGTCCTGTTTAAAATCTTCATTAATGTTCCGGGTGGTGGGGCAGGGTGTACACAAAGCACCTTTGCTGAGGACACGAAATAGTGAGGAGTGCCTGATTAGCCAGAGGGTCATGCTGCCAGCTGGACAGACCCTGGCAGGCTGGAGAAATGGGCGGGCGGGAACCTCCTGAAGTTCAACACAGGGAAGTGCGAAGTCCTATGCCTGGGGAGAAATAGCTCCAGGCAGCAATACAGGCTGGAAAGCAGCTTTGTAGAAAAGGACCTGGGGATCCCAGTGGACAACAACTTGAGCATGAGCCAACAATGTGCCCCTATGGCAAAGACAGCCAACAGCCTCCTGTACTCCATTAGGAAGAGAGCTGCCAGCAGGTCGAGGGAGGTGATCCTTCTCCTCAGCACTCATGAGGCCATACGTGGAGTGATGTGCCCTGGTCTGGCTCCCCAGTACAAGAGAGGTATATGGTGCTACTTGAGAGAGGGCACCAACTGCCCACAAGGATAATTAAGGCACTGGAGCACCTCATGTATAAGGAAAGGCTGCGGGAGCTGGGACTCTTCAGCCTGAAGAAGGCTTGGGGGAAGATCTTATCAATGTGTATAAAATGAGAGTACAAAGAAGATGGAGCCAAACTTTTTTTGTGGTGCCCAGTGACAGGACTAGAAGCAATGGGCACAAATTGAAATGTAGAAGGTTTTGGCTGAGTATCAGGAAACACTTTTTTACTGAAGGTGACTGAGCATTGGCACAGGTTGGCCAGAGAGGTGGAGTCTCCATCCTTGAAGATATTCAAAAGCCATCTGGAAATCATCCTGGGCAACTGCCTCTAGGTGGTCCTGCTTGAGCAGCGGGTTGGACCAGATGACATGCAGTGGTCCCTTCCAGCCTCAGCCATGCCATGATTCTGTCCTGTTCCTGGTTAAATCTGTGTGCTTTTGCCACCTTTGCCTAATCAGCTGCACATGGCCCCTTATTGCCTTCATGCTCCTTTAGCCAAGGGCAAAAAGTACGGGCCCAAACCAGCAATCTAGGTTCTTTCCTACCATCCCTGGCTGAGACAGAGCTGTGAGCCTGTGATCTTTTGCACTTGACTAACTTTGTAAATGCTTCTTCTCTTAGTGTATACAGTAGCTTAAGAGCTAGCTGTGGACTTCTCTAGAGTTTCTTTGGTGCTTTTATTGAGGTGTTCTCCCACTGCACACCCTTTGTTTTTTAGATAGTCAGTACAGCGATTGCAGTTACTGATAGAGACTTTCTGCCCAGCTTCATTCTTTCTGGAGGTAACCATGGCCTTCAATGAAAGACGTGTTTTAGTTTTTGTTTAGGTGATTGGCAGAAACAAAAATTAATGGTTTAAACTGACAAGACTAAGGGTGCTTGTTGATCTTTTATGGGAAGTGGTTGAGACCCTGCCTCAGATCTGTGAGGGTCGGGTATGGAATTGGCTTGCTCTCAAAAGCCTTCAGGCATATTCCTCGTGCACCTGTGCTGGTTCTGCCCTCAGTGCTCATTAACTACTACTCAAAAGAATAGCTAACTTCTCAAAGTGACAATATCCCACCAAATATTAGAAATCGACATCATCTTCAGAGGAGCTAAGTGAAAAGGGGCGGTGAGAACCTCCACATCCTCGAGCTGCCCTGAAGAGCACAACTCAGCTCAAACCCCTATACATTCATTGGTCTGTGGTACTGTCCTGTATGTATACCATGTCCAGCTGGATGCTTGGAACCAATTCCACAATAACCAAGGTTGAGACTGTGTTGATAATGGAAGACTGTGTGCATTTCTATCTAATCGGGAAGCGCTAGCTCCTTTTTTTTTTCCTCCAGGCTTATACTATAAACATCACTAAAAATCTTACCCAGACTTGAAGATTGTCTGTGATTATCACCTAGGGCCTGAGATTAAAATCCTTTGAAGGATGAGGAAGAACTTCTTTACTGTGAGGGTGCCAGAGCCCTGGCACAGGCTGCCCAGGGAGGCTGTGGAGTCTCCTTCTCTGGAGAGATTCAAAACCTGCCTGGACGCGTTCCTGTGCACCCTGCTCTAGGCTAACCTGCTTTAGCAGGGGGTTGGACTGGGGGACCTCCGGAGGTCCCTTCCAACCCCTGCCCTTCTGTGATTCTGTGATTAATCATTGTTTTCCAGTCCTAAGGGTTTGAACAACTATGAGATGAGAAACAAATCCAATGAGCAACAGCAGAGGTCATCCTTGCTGTCATTTCTTCCTCATTCTGCCAGTTCTTCGTCATCTGATGATAAACTTTTACTCTAGCATTTGATAAATATAATGGCCAAATCTCTGTAAGTAGATGTCAAAACAGACTTAAACATTTTCCTATTCTTCAGCCCTTACCGTTGGAAAGACTATACACACCAGACAAAATTTGCTGGAATTTCCATGCCACCTGTTGCTCATGGCATAATCTGTATTTATCTCAGAAAACTGATGAACTACCTTGCACCCTAATTGTTTTTTGTTTTGTTTTGTTTTGTTTTTAAAAGAACATACCCACATCTATATTTTTCTTGCGAACTGTAGCAAATTGAACATTCCCCCTTCACCCCCTCGCCCCAAACTCTAGGTATGTAACAAGTGTGCTTGTTCTGAGACAAGCAGAAGTGATTGGACTTGGAGCACTCTTGAGCTGAGCTGTTTTAAAATTGCAAATTATGGTAACTGTTACAGAGGTGCAATTATCCCAGCAGAGTTAATGATCATAAGCAAGTTTCTCCTAGCAATGTATGGCTAGCAATATATGGATGGGTTCAAATCAAGGAAAATTCACTTGTAAAAAGTTTGAGGAAGTAATTGATGGTCCTGATGTGACCTTAAGATCTAAAAATTCTTCATTGTCACTGCAGTTGCTGTCATGGTTGTACTCTTCAAAATCCGGAAGCTGCAAATCTCTAGAGAAATTCTCCCCGCTGAGGTACTTACTCGCATGATAATTAAAATGGAGGAGCCCTTCACTCAGAGGAATATAAGAGACTTTGCCCTAGTAAGGAGGAGCGATAGGGCACCGTAAACAGGCAGCAATCCCAGAATGCTGCCCCTTGGAAGCAGGTAAATCATCAGTGAAGGAAGAAAATAACTGCAAAATAAAAATACCTTCCTTGCAGAAGCTGGTTTCTCTGTGTTCCTGAGAACCAGTTGATCTGGCCCTCTGTCCTTCTGCTCTTTTCTAGCAATTTTGGACATTGCCTGGTTTTGATTTTCCTTTGGTCCATAAAGAAGAACACCTCAAGATTTTGGAAATTGTCAAAATAAATTTTCAAGTAGAGTATTTAATAGGATGGGCTTGAATGAATTTTCTGATAGAAGAAAAACCCTAATTCTTGACTTGCCCATCAGGAGATCTGTGGGGTGGGTTCATGTCCCCAGGGTGCCAGAATTCTCATGGACCTGCATGTCTCCTTAAGCTGGTTGGACCTTGACTAAGCCCCTTCCTCCTCACAGGTAATTTGAGTTTGTGTCCCATTAAATGTCATTCAGAATTACAGGGCAACAAAGTTTCTGTTTTATGTGAATAAATGAGAAGTCTGATCAGTCGAATTTATGTCAGGGAACGATTCAGCTGAGGGATGAGTGCATCTGTCACCTGATCAGCTTTTTAGAATTATGAGCACGCTTCTTCCATATGAACATGGAAACACAATCTGATCAATAATGTAATTTCTCCCCATCAGTAATATTTCTTCAGATTTCAAATATAAGGTTCCCAACTGATGGCCAGCTAGTCAAGCCAATTGCACTCCTATTTCCCTTTGCAGGTTTTGTGTTTACTGACTCTGATCACATCTCTACTAGACAGCTTCGTGTGCTTTGGTTTTGTGGTTTTTGGGATTTTTTTCCTGATAGCCGTTAGCTTCCTGAACCGTTGTGGAACAAACTGAGCTCCATCCTCTTGGTTTGAAGGACATCATCTATGCATCCACAGAAAATGACAGCCTGTTTCACTGATGCTGATTTTGATGGGACAGGGAGAATGCACGGTATTTACATTGGTTTAGGAACACAGAATTTTTAACAAACTGTATGTAATGAAGCCCATTTATGTTTATGGAGTTTCCTAGTCAGCTGTTTCTTAAAACCCAGCTTAGCTTACCTTTCAGCATCTGTCTAATAAAGTAATTTATTTCCTTGGTGCTGGGAATATCAAAAAGAAATAATTTTCCTAAATGCTATGTCATGTCTTTGCGTTTGATAGATTTCAGAGATAGTTTCTAAGTGAGTTGAATGTAAGCATCTATGTTTTAGTGGTATTTGGTTACAAGATAATAATTTTGTGGGTTATGTATCTAATGAAGAGACTGTTAGTTGAATAGCTCTACCTACTTTATCTAACATGTAAGATATACAATTTATATCTCTGTTCTGTAATGAGAGTGTAATCGTAGATGTGGCGATGCTCCTAACTAGCTTGTATAGAGTACACACAAAGAAGTACCAGCAGTGACTTAAAAATCTTTCAGCGTCTTCCAAATCCTTCAGAAATTCCAAGTGGGTTACTGAGGTAGTTACAGCACATATAAATAGACGGAGCTGTATCTTACCTGAGGAATCTAGACTAAAACCAACAGATGTCCTCACACGTCCTGCCACTTCACCTGAGACTGGGGGTCATCCTACCGGTGGTTTTAGGGGGCGGTCAGGAATGAGATGAGAGCAGAAAAGGGCTGTTTTCCAGAGTCGGTCAGTATTTCATGCCAGGGGATATCTGATGCTCTGAAGAACAGAGCAGAGGTGTTAGCTTAGCCTTATCTGTAAGGTGGCTTAATGTTTGCGAGGAACCCAAGATGAAAATTTGGCTTAAAAGAGGATGTAGACGTTAACTGCTACTTTTCCTTTTTATTGCATACTATTATTTGTTGTTGTCCTACCTGAGTAGCAGATAACAAAGCAGAGTATGGCTTGTAACTGAAATTTAACCTTGTAGAATTGTTGGCAATGAATTATCTGTGTGTCTGTTTGCTCTCTGTTAATGGGAGCATAAAATCCAATCATAAATTTCGCAGTGCTGCACCTGGGGCTCTGGCAGAAGTGACTGTATCACGGCTCAGTAAAATGTCGATAAAGAGTAAAGAGGAAGAAGCCTTTCGTTGCAGACAGCAGGGCCTGGTCTAGCAGAAAATAGCATAGAAGATACAGCAATGCGGTTGTGTAAGTGACTTAGTTCAAAGAGTCCGAGCTGGGGAAAACTGCATCTTTGAAAAAGGGAATGCTTTTGAATTAATTTCTCACCACTACTACGGCACATTATGGCCACAAGTGATCTGTGAGGACATTTGCTCTTTGAGATTATAATCCTCATTGGTTTCTATAGCTGCTTTTTATTTTCATGACAGCTGTCAATCTGAGTCTCATTTGTGACCCTTTTAGTTAGGTCAGTCCCTCTTCTGATCAGTTTGAGAAAACCATGTGGCTGAGGAAAGGTGGTTGGGAACTTTTAAGTACGGGTCTTGAGAGCAACAGTGTTTTCTCTTGCATTGACTGGAGTTAATACAGCACAAGCAGGAAGGCACAAGAACTGCCCTTAGAAGCCTGCATTAGGAAGTTTTGGTTATGACGATGTGATGTGAAACAGCCCGCATTTTTCAGCCCCTGCCCCCCGTAATCACATCTGCCTTTCCCAACAGCATTCACCTTTCCCTCACGAGGCTTTGTTCTCCTTCTGAATTCTTCTGCGAAATTCCTTTCTCTCCTGCAAGAGATGTTAATATACCTTTTTCTGCCAGTAGTTACGTAGATTTTTGTAAGAAGGTCACCATCAAGGCGTGCACTGTTCACATCTCTGCACCGTCAAGACAAGCCAAACTTTGTCTAATCTCTTGTCAGGATGGCAGGAAAGAGTGACGGTGCATTCCTTCCACGGCCCTAGACAGACCAACAAGACTGAAGCATGCCTTCAAAAGGGCAGTGGCTCTAAACCGTGCGATCATGGATATGATACCATCATTCCTGTAAAATGGAAGATCAACTTAAAAATCTGCCTACACAGAGGACAAACTCAGGGGTTAAAAAAATTATATTCGCAAAAGTTGTCTTGAGATAGCTGAGGCTATGCCTAAAGACACCAGTGCAGGGTATGCTGAAGGTTTGATGATGGATGCAGGAGATGGTGTATAGCAAGACCAGATTCTGTGTCAGCTGCATACTCCAGTACTTTGCGGGCAGCATGGACACCTCTCTGCCTGCTAAGCCAAAGTTTCCAATGGAGGGTAATGGGCAGAGGACTCTGATGTCCTCTGATGGGGCACTCATTAAAAAGTCAGAGTTAGGCTGCCTGCTTGATCAATTCTTAGAGGAGCTTGTTTCTTTACATTACTGCAAAAGGAGCTTAGAGAGGTCGGCATCCATGCCTCAAACTAGCCCTTTTTGCTAGCAGTCAGCAGGACAGTCTGTGCTGTCTTTGTCCCAGCATGGACTCAGAAAGCTGTGATAAACTTCAGAGCATATAGACGAGGGCTTTGAGATACATGTGCTACACTTGGAACAGTCATTCACAACAGCATTCGGTATTCCTTGTCCACCAACTTAGGCTATTTACAAAAGATAATGTGCTTTGTATTATAAGGAGGATTTTGTTAGTCTTTGTGGAGCATTCATTCCCTGTTGGTCTGAAACCAAAGGTTTTCACAGTGTATTACTGCGCTCCCTACAGCACAAATGTATGATAAAATCATTGTTGACTAGACAAGACACTAACTGGAAGAATAGTGTGTAGACTTATATTTTCTTCAAGTAAAAACAAGCATGTCTTGGTGACAGTAATTCTCTCTGAGAAAGGGTTAGGGTTTTTTTTCCTCTTTTCCCCTCCCTCCCTGGATACAGAAAATAGAGGCAGGACTGTCTTGCCCTTAAAACATTATTCAGCCAGCAATCCATGGCATATTTTCTGCTAAATTGTCAGAAGCCAAATGTGGGAGACTTGGATAAAGCCGAAGACTGAATTATGGGCAACATTCTTGTTTAGACTGCAAAGAACTTCCGCTTCTTGTTTTTATATTGGGTCTGTTTGCTCCAGCTGAGCAACGTCCAGGGGACTCACATGTGGCACTTGTGCACCACCTCCGAGTGGAGCAGTTTTGACTTGGTAAGTAAGAAGTCCAGCTTCCACGTGTTTTCTGGATGTAAAGCCCCAGTATAATCAGATAGATTGTCTGGACAATAGTGTGGAAAGATATGGCACCATAAATGGTGTAAGTGGGTTTATAATTGTGTGACGGGAAATAGGAAAATGACTATTGGAGTTCACCCGTGAGGGAAAAAGTCAATGTTTTTGTCTGGAATCAGCACGTGAGTGGGTCAGTGTCCGTAAAGTGCTTTTATCACTTGTGCAGCATAATCCTTCCAGAGTGCTATGTTGAGTTGTTTTTGAAGGCCCTGAGCCAGGGCCTTATCAGATCAACCTAGATCAAAGGTTAGGCTTGATTATTATGTTTGTGTATCTTTCTGCCTTTTTTTCCATGCAATTCTACTAAGCAGTCCAGAGGTTTTAAGTTATGAAAAGCGTTTCTTGAAATGGAGCAATGAAAGCTGTTTCAGCTTGGCCTTCTCTCACTCAACGGGTAGACGGGTGGAGAACATGGTGGTACACCACTGGGACCTGAGCTCGCTCCTTGTATTGTACACACTCCGATATCTGATGCGGTGGAAGTCCTAAATTGGTGTGAATGGCTGCATAGAGAATTGTCCATAGAAACTTGGTGTCAAGAAGCCTTGATCCAGTCACAAAGCACCTGCTGATGGGCTACTAGGCCTTATCCAAAACTGTTTTTTTTGTTGGCTAGATCGCAGGCAATTGGACAATGGAGTGGACCGGGAAGTCTTAAGCAAGGTCAGAAATTGACCCAGTTGCCTGGGATATAGTGCTTCCAGATCTGCTGGACACAACTGATAGGATGCTAAGCCTAAACACTGGACCCCATCCCTCTGTGCCAGATTTGTGCCAGAAACTCCAGAAACATTGGTTGTGTTAGTGTGATTGGGCAAGATATGGACTCGAGCACAGGCTAACAATTCAACACGCTGTTATCAGGCTCCCTGGCATGGCTTTGGCCCATGCAGCATCTGTCACAGGTATTGTTTGGTGAATTAACGTGGACCAGACACTGTTCCCAATATGTTTTATGGACAAGACCACTCTATTTTGAGGGAAAGAGGGACTAGAGGGAGTGTAAGCGTGTAGACCTGGATAATGCCCTGAGGGCAGAGAATATCCCCAGATTATTTAATTCACAGTACAGATGTAGGCACTGCATCTAGTGTCACGAGTCAGGTTGTGTGCTGGTACTCTAGAGCCAAAGGTTCTTATAGAGCCAAGCACACCGACCGGAGTCTCCATTTTGCTGGATGGAACTGGGATCCTGGAAGTCTTGAATGCCCAAACTGCCAAAGATGGGATGCTGACACCTTTTCCTGGAGGCAGCAAAAGGCAGCAGCTGGCCCACTCAGGCAGTGCCTGAGTGCCCTTCCAGCTGGAGCCCTCCAGTGCAGCTCCCATCTCTTTTCCTTCAGGCCCCCTGAACTAGCATGAAATGTCAACCTTTTCAGGACTGCAGTGATTAAAGAACAAGTATGTAAACAGTTAGGCAGGGTGAAAGAGGGGATGCTTTTCTAATACAGTGATTATTTTTCCACATAGCTTACAGAAATTGCGGTGGCGATAGCAATGAAGATCCCAGTCCGAGCAGTGAAGTGTGTGCACACTGTGGTATGTTCTAGGACGTTTTCACTTTGGAGCAGTGTCATACATCCCTGCCGTAATCTGCCCACCTGCGCACTTGTTGGGCTGCAGTATTTAGGTTGCGCACGTGGGCTGTCAGGGTGGGCTGCAGTATTGTTCGTTTTGTTGGCTTCTCCAGCACACTTTCTAATATCCCACCTGCCTTAAGATTTTGGAATTGAGAACTGTAACGCACCAACAGGTTCAGGACATCCCTGTCCCATCTCCAGCATTCCAAATACTTTGGGTTTAAAGCTCACCTTTTAAGATAGCTGAAACAAACAGGAACACATGAGTTGTATAGAATAGTAAGTGTGTAGGTATGAACAAAAGTAAGTCCCAATACTCTTAGTTTCTTTGATTTCCTGACCACTTTTCTGTATGGACACGAGAGTCCTCTGTGCATGATTTCCTAGTTGCCGGTTTCCCGAATCTGCGTAGTTGGGGTCTGTTTTCCATGCCTTTGGCTTTCTTGCCATAGTTTTCCTCTGTGTGGCTGATGAGATCCTTTTGTCCTGTAATGCTGGAGCCCTTCGATCACTTTTATCAGTGGATCTCTTCATTGATTATTTCTTTTCTGTAGTTCAGAGTGTTTTGCCATGACTGGCAACCATCTTGCTGATCAAGAATGCTATGTTTTGGGTGGAAAACGTTGGAAGGCCTAAGGGCTCCCATTGCAGCCTTGTGCCTGTCTCCACCACCAACAAAGTGGAAGACCCTGGGAGCATCCCTTCCGCCAGAATTCCCAAAATCTACAGAGGGATTTTCCTCAAATTGTCCTTCTGAGCCTTCCGGAAGAGGGGTGACTCACTGAATCAGAAACTGAAAAGGGAAATAAGTGTTTCACTGTGGCAGTGAGGCGCACTTGGGCACACGGTGGCACTAGGTGCCTGGCGAAAAAAGACTGACCTTCTCTGCTCTTCCTAACTGCCTGCTACCTCAGAGACCTCAGGTCTGCACCTCTGATGGAAGAGGCAAAAGCCTGCGTATCGTGTGGCAGCACAAAGTAAGAAATCCAGGTTTCCAATAGGGTGTCTGGGAATACTCTCTTAACAAGTGTCTTCCTCTGTCTGTCATCTGTCGTACGAATTCTGCTTCTGGTCATATTACACCTGCAAATCCCTCGGGGCAAGCTTTTCCCGTAATGCCTTCTCATGCCTCCCTTGCAAATAAATGCAAGGCACATTCCTGCTACCTTATTAAAAGATCTATGACATAGTTATCTAAAATCTTTCTCACATTAAAAAAAATTATTAGTTTTTTAAAAGGTGATGACTTAATTTTCAGCCTGGGTCCTTCTTCAGAATCTTTTAATGGCTGGTTAACATTACATTGGCAGCCTGAACTTCTGAGCCATAAATGTGAAACTTTTAAATTTTTTCCTTATGACAGAAGTATTTGGGGTAGAAAATCTGAATGACATGAAAGGAGAAATTTGCCAGGGAACTCTAAGGGGGGAAATAGAGCTGAACAATCTTTTTCTAATTATCGTAATAGAGTGCCATTATCAGCAATGCTCTGTGCTCCATTGGGAAACAAAGTTATGTTAATAGGAAACAAAGTTATTTGATCCTTCATAGATCAAAGCACTTTTATGATGTTGCTGTCATTATGAAAGTGTCTTGGTGTAAGAATGGTACTTAGTGGACAATGGCTTTATTGTTTGTCACTTATTTACCTTCTAAAAAAAAAAACCCAATCAGACCTAGTGTATCTTTTATGAGGTCCCAGATTTGATAAGAAATCCTTCACTCTACCACAAAGCAAGAGTTTTTAAGACGATGCTGGAGTTCACTGTCTACAAGTATGAGAAGTTTCAATGCGCGAAAAGGAATATTTGGTATGGAAATAAAAACTTGCTGAAATCCACTGAAGTGCAGAAGGTCCTTGCAAAGCCTCTGAACTCCACATTAGAAAGGCCTGTGGGCTTCCTTACCTATTTTTTCCCTCTCTGTTTATGCATATTTTCATTCAGAGTTTAACCCTGAGAATTTCCAAGCAGCCTTTTTCCTTTTGTATCTACGCAGTGCTTAGAGCAGCGGGATGCTGGTCTATGACCAGAGCCCCAAAGTGCTCTCCTAACACAGATAATAATAAAAGTAGAGGGAGATCGATACTGAGAACAGCTCACCTATGGCTCACAAAATGGATTTCTTACTGCTATAAAACGCTGTGAGGAGGGAGCAGGTGCTTAAAGAACTGGAAAGGCCGGTGTACAGCAGCAGTGTTGTGTAAAGGATAGTTTCAAGAGTACGGGAGAAGAGGGAAAACGTTTTTCAAGGGAAAGCCTATCAATTCTTGTAGGTGGAAAAGCAGTATTCAGGGACAGAACTAAATAATTAATGCTGGTAATTTACTTTGACCTGTATTTCAGTTTCGTACAAGCTAATATCACTGATTCCTATTTAAGTGGAGCGAATGGAAGAAAAAAAGTATTTGAATTTTGAATAGCATGTCAGTTCACCAAACTAAAACACTTGAGGAACCCAATAAAGCACAATGACTTATTGTTTTGTTTGCTTTCTACCTACCCTTGTATAAAGGTATTTTTTAAATGATTTTTTTTCATGGAAATGCTTTGTTTCTGCACGAGTATCTTTGTCCTCTCTGACTGATGTGCCACAAATATTCTCATACTGTGGATGCGCATTCATTACTTCCTTTAAGACTGGAGATCTTTCTTCCCCCTTTTGCGACACCAATAAAGGGTACTGTCCAATCCTCCCCTGTGCCCAGCACATGGGCACATACACAGTTTGCCCACTGCCATTTCAGTTTCTCTTTGTCGCCTTTTGGAATGAGGCGCTTTGTGACTTTGTGATGAGATTTTTTAAAAGCTTTTGCTGAAGATTCTTCAAAGATTATATTTTCTTACATTTCTTCCAAGAGTCAAATTCCACCTTTCAACCTCTATACAAGCTGTGTTTGCTGTCTTAGAAATGGGCAAATTTCTGTTAAGTGGCCTGCTTGCAGTACTTTTCAGCCTAGAGCAAGGAGGGCTCAGGACTTGCAGTTGCAAAGCTGCTTGTTCAGGAAACCACGAAGGCTGCATTCAGCCCCAGAGGTAGTGTTTCCTGGGGCAGATGTTTTAGCACTACTCACTGCACAGACAAAAGCCTCCAACACAAGGGCTTGGGCTGGAGAGCCGGGGCATGTTCTCTGAAGAAGTCTACTCCGGAAGATTATTTCTCTGACCTGTAGTCTCCATTCTTCTAAGGTAATTGCACAGCTTTTCTGGCCCGTGGTGATCTTACAGAGTTTCCAGTCTGTCCTGACTTTACCATCTTGCTAACTACTACAGTGAAATGCTGTTTTTCTCTTGCAGACTATATTGACTCTTTGTGATACTGAGAACACATCAAACTCTGCTGTAGGTGTTCCTACTATGTTTCTACCTTGTGTCCTTTATTGCCTTACATCAGCAAAGCATGATGTCCCTAAGATACATACTCTCTCCCAGTGTCTCAGGGCTTGGTGTCTTCAGCTCCTTGCGTCCTCCAGAATAGGATAATTCCCAATTGGGTGGACAGGTTGAGCAGGACTGGGCCCTCCAGGGGAGCAGAGCCTTCGTGTCAATGTTAGACTTTCAGGGTGTTCACAATACAAGGCTGACAAATCTCACAGTGATTGCTTATGTGTCCAGGTGATGACGACCAGCTCAATTACCATGCACTACGTCAAAAAATGGGATGGTAGAAGGGCTGCTCTTTTCTTTTGGGAGATGGTAGTTATGGAGGACAGATGCCTAGAGAATCAGTCTGTGTATTACATCACTCAAGTATGCCAGTTTTCAGGCAGATAAACCATGTACTTCTATATCATACCTGAGACCTGCTCACATATTCACACATGGCCCTTTTGGGAGTAGGAGCAATTCCATGCAGACCTCTTCGCTTTCCTCCATAGCAGGAAGCACTGTTGCTTTTCTTGGCATAGGCATCATTGCTGAGGTTTCCTCCAGATACTCCCCTCGTACCACATCAGCACAGCCTCACGGTTGTAGTTCCCTCAGTGTTTTTGTTGGAAAATACTCTGGTTAAAGCAAGAGAAGGGCCTGGTGATCGCACACAGCTGAGGAAGTTTTGGTGTCAGATCTTTGTTCCCTGGTAAGGTCTTCAAGACTGCTGTTATTTCCAGATTGGCTCAGTGAGAACTGAGCCATCTCACTCCATTGGCTTTTGAAGTGCTTGGTTTCACAATGTAAGTATTGGCTAGCTCTCTTTCCTAGTGTATTTCTTCAATAACAGAGTAATAGAGAGGAATAACTCCTCACAAAGAACAGAAATGATGTATTAGTTGCAGTTAGCCTGTTACGTGACTTCGCCCCTGGCCCTGATAATCTATCACCCTTTCAAAGTAATCAGTTTTGAATACTGGAGTTCTTTCCCAAATAACACTTCTATCCGGCCAGTTAGGATCAGTTTACCACCATCGTGCTCCATGACCCACCTGTAGGTTGATTCTTTGCTTTCTCTAATCACGCAGTTTGGAGATTATTTCAAGATGGGAGTGTTTAACCCATGCAGGGGACTCCTTGTTTCTGCAAGATTTGACCCCGTGCTGTGTATTCGTGTGAATTCTTTTGAACTGATCCCGACTGACTGACTTCGTTTTCCTATTGAGATGGTTTTCTCAACTGTAATGGTCTTTGCTAGAAGAGAAAGAAAACTGAAGGCATTATGACTGGTCTTTGTATCTTATTCTTCAAAAACAGGATGGCAGAGAGATGTATTAAATATTTATGCTGTGCTTAGGCAAAATTCAAATTCTTAAAATGAATACTGAACCAAAAAGGTCTTCATCTCCTTGGAGTACACAGCTCCCTGAAATGGGTTTAGACTGGCTTTGCAGGCAGCAATGCATACTGCCCACAAAAGCAGGCAAAAAAAATTTCAATTTACTGGCCTGTGACTGCAGTGAGCATGAGAGGAGTGGGATGGAGAAGCAGGTGGAGATGGCAGTAAGGAAGTACCAGCATCACCCAGAGAAGCAGATTTTGTATGAAGAGGAGGGTAACAGAGCTTTTCAGTGAAACTGGTTGAGCAGAGAAGTTGTCCACAGCTGCCTTCAAAGCAACAGCATTTTGGAGTGTGCGGTAAATGAACAGGACAGCGCCAAAAAGGTATCCTTATTCTCTGAGGATGTCCCATCCTCACTGGGCTTACACAATCGGGGTATTTCACTGTATCAGTGCGTTTACAAATACGCACGGGAGTTTCTGCACAGGGACATGGGGCTTCCTGTTCTCCAAACATGAAGCCTCAATTGACTTCAGTTGTTGCTGGAGTTAGACTGTTCTGTAAACAAAGTGCCTAAACCCTGCTCCAGGTGGGGGGAACTAGGCCCCGGCCTTAAGAAATTCACCCTGAAGTTGAACGACATTAAATGGATGGTCATGAATGTAGTCATATTTTTGCCTTTTTAAACACACAGTTAGCAAGTTGCATCATAATGAAGACTGCTAGATTAAAGACTGGTCCTGAAACTTGTGAACTGAGATGCTTTCTTGCAGGCTAGGTCTTGCAAAGTTTGACTTGCTGTACTGTCTTATATTTTGGGGTAGGACTTAGTATGATGAATTTTAGATCTTCAAGTGTGAACATATGCGATGACCATTCTGGCAGCTGGAGCATCTCAAGCCTCTCCACAGGCTGGAGTTAGATGTGGGCTCTTGCTAAATTTGTTTGCAAAATGCAGACAAGTCCAGTGGAAAATTTGATGCTTTATTGTTTCCTTTAAGGTCCCTACAATTTCTAAGCAGCTGCGGGTGAAACTTGAGGAAAGTATATAAACCCCATTTTTAGGAAATGCTTTTTATCTCATTCCATTCTACAAACGGGCCTTGCACCCTGATCACTTATGACACTGAATTTAACAAGTATCAAATATACCACGTCATCACCAAACAAAAGAGCAAACATGTAGAGCTGTGGCTATCCCAGTGGCAGGCGATGGACAGTTTCCTTGAGGAATAGTCATCTCAGAGAAATCTGTATGCAGTTACACTTTGGGATTGAGGAGCACGTTGAAATCTCACAAACTCCAGAATATCACCAGTTGCCCAAACCTACCAAAAAAAGAAACAACAAACTGCCAAAACACCATGGGAAAATCCAACAATACAGAGGATTGTCTGTATAGCGGGCCAAGTATATATCAAATACAGCAAAACTCCTCATGCATTGCATTCACAGTAGGGCATTCAATTAAGTCAGAGAACTATTTTCCCACTTCATGAATTAAGATGCCGATGGCTGGTTCTTTCACTTGGCTACCTTGCCATGGTTTAGACATGTTCCCATCAATCATCTCTTCTATGTACTTCCCTGGAACAATGAGCTTGGTTCCTCTTTCATTTGCTGACTGATGATGATGTTCAGAAAGGGAAGTGCTGAGGCATTTGTTAACGTTGCAGGCTTCAAACTGATTTCATATGCTAGCATTCATTCCCCAAACCTCTCTGGAGTTCATTTTCATAGTTAACCAGAAAAGAGGCTTAGGAGGATTTCATAGAAGGCTGAGGTACTTCCTACAGGAGACAAAACCTCTGTTTCAAGTAGAAAAATCTCCCAATTACTTTTTTCTTAGGAGGCTGGGAGAGCTCCTTCCTCAGGAAAAGGTCAGTTCATAAACTGGAAATGCTGATAATAACTGCAGTGACATCTATAGATCGTCCTGAGAAGCTGTTCTTATGCATGGAACCAACTTAATAACCGCACACACCTGTCAAAACAGTGATTACATATCAAGAATGACAGAAGATGAAAAAGGAGATGTTTGAAACTTCCTTCAAGTATTAGTTTTAGAGTCCTGAGACTTCCAAGGCCAATTGGAGAAGACTCTTGGTATGTGCATGCATAATACATAGTGGAAGTCTTTAGATTCACAGATCAACAGTTTTTTTCCTTGTTAATGAAGCATTTTTTTTGCTTGACAAGTGGAAAATCTTGCCACCTGTGAAAAATTAAATAGGGATTTTGAGTGGACTCTTTGTCTGTGAGTGAGTTTTTTAGAAATCCTGGCTGGGGGCCAGCTCTCAAGAGGAATATTCTTACTGTTTGTTTTTTCCTATGACTGAGATCAGATCCTTAGATAATTTTGACAATGCCACAACAAATTGCTTTACGGAGGGAACATACTCGTATTTCCTATGTCTCCAGAGTCACTGGAGCACAAATCTGTGATTCTCGTTATGTGAACAAGATGTTCTTAATGTTGATGCTGCCTTTCCTTTCCAGTACACTTGCAAGTGTTGTATCTAACATATGGAATTCTTTCTACTTTATTTATTAGCATGGGTAAACTCGCATTTTCCCTTAAAATTTCTAATCTCTTGTAGCTGGGACTCTGTTCAAGCAAAGACAGATAAAGAGTTGAATCAATTTCCTAGACTTAGTTTACATAACATACAATAATACCCACATTATTTTTTACAATAACATTGTTGGAGAATGACAGATTTGTCCCTTGACTGGCACATGTTCTTGAAAGAGAACATGAGGTACTTACTGCAGTTGGTGGAGATGCTGGTCCATCCTTTGCTGGTGGACGGAGTGCAACTCTGCTGGAGTTTGAGCGCCATGTTCTCCTGCAGCACCTGAACATCCACACAATTACAGATCCCCATGGATCTGGAAAGGATTTTCTAACACTGCTGGTGTTGCTGCTGTGATCCTAGTTCTGGCCTTTTGTTGTTAACTTTCCTGTATTCATGTTTGTACCCTTCTGTCTCCAATTCCTTGTCTTTCAGAGCTTTCCTGAAGGAAAAACATTAATTTTGCTACATTTTAATTACTTGAGCCTTCCTTCAATGGTTGAATACTGAGGTTTTCAGCAAGACCTTAACTTTCATCCAGCAACTTAAACTGATGACAGAGAAATGTCTGATTATGAGCTTGTTGTTCCAGTGTTTCATAAAACAGTCAGAGAAAATCAGTGGGATATATGAATACCGTAAAGCTGAAATTCCTATTACAGACGGTAAGGACAGGAGATAGTTTGACACTTTGTGCGGCAGCAGCTGTCTTGCTGTTTAGCATATGTAGGCCACTAAGGCAGAAAGCAAACATGGGGCAGCCCCGACAGCAAGTACTGTGCAAGTGGTTGATCTCAATTTGAGATCAAGCATGACCACCAGATTACCCAGGGATGTTCTCCTCTGTTTTGGGAACGAGGTCTGAAGCTGCACACCCAGCTGATGCAGCATTTCTCCTGCAGCGTCATTCTCTGCGCTTCTCTGTTAGTGTCTGACGAGGCTTGGCTTTTATCCCCATGCATTTTTCTCACATCTCCTTTACGGTTTTCACTTCTGTCTCTGACTAGCTCTTTTTCCTTGACCATTCACGTGTCTGCAACTTCCCTGAGGACCAAGTTCCCAGATAAAACTCAGCAATGTACCTAGTGCACCAGAGTACTGAGCAGATGGCGTGCTCTGTCTGCTCTACCTAAATAACCCATTGCATGAGCCTGCGGTAAACTCTCCTTCAGTTGCTATTGCAGATAACGCTACGCGTCTGTGGTGTGAGAGCTTTAAGGGAGAAGTCACCTGTACTTACGTGTGATGGTACATTGCTCAGAACATGGAAGTTGTGACCACAGGCACTATCACTCACTATTTGGTACACAAATTAATAAAAATCTTTCTTCCATGTACCAAGATGTATAGCCTTGATGTCTCCTTTTGCTTTCTGCACTGAGGCTTTCACTAACCAGCCCATTCTTCTTTTGTAGTTATTCTCTTTCCTTTCTGCGTTCAAGCCATAGTATTTCCCTCCTCAAATAGCACAATTTCTTTCTTCTCCCTTACGGCCCCCAGCTCTAATATTGCTTATGCTGTCTGGTGCAAATAAGCACATGTGAAAACATCTTCACTGCCTATTTTCTTACCGTTTCAATCTCCTCAGCCATGACACTGCTTCCATCTTTTTGTATCCACTCTGAGCTCTTCATCCTTCACAAAACTCCACCGCTCTTCTTAATATCCCATAAAACTCTGCCCCTGTTTGCATCCTGTCTCTTGAAACCCTCTCTCCTCCCTGGTTTATGCAGTCCCCTGTGCTATCTTTGTGATGCTTCTGGTTTTTCCCTCCTACAGAAAATTAATACCTTTCTCATCCCCATTCACTGCTAGTTCTGTCTCACCTCAGTAAGACTATTCTGAAACTCGCCCACCCAAATGACTTTTCCGCTGGCTCTTCTGGCTGGAATTACGCCATCCGCTCTAGCTTCCTTATCTACGCTGAGAACCTGCACGCTCCTTGCTAAAATCAATTTACATCAAGGATCATTTTACCGTCTTTTTTTTTGAAATCTTTGTAAGATCAAAAAGATTTCATTTGCCCTTAGATCTGCATCCGAGGCATTTCATACGTGACGGTGCTACTGCCGCTCTGCCTTGTATCAGATGAACTTTGCCAGCTGTTTGGTAATCCCATCACCCACTTCGTCTGCCACATAAGGGATGGGAGAGGAAGTAAGGAACCGTGTGGGAGAATTTACTGTCTCACCAGAAGCAGCAGCCTAGTGCGGCAGAACCTCATCTCTCACGTGGTCCAATATGGTCTGAAGCCTGCTGGTAACTCGTGCATGTTCATTGCCTGACTTGATGCACGTCCTTGTCACACGGTTGGAGGTGACAGCCTTGCACGTGGCAATTGTGAGGGGTTGTCACTGAGATATGGACGGCACGCACAAGGAGCAGAATCTGTTCATAAGGGTCTGTGAATGAAGCTTTGGTAAAAGACTTTGTGTTGAAATGAAACACTATTCTTCATCTTTTTTGCTCCCCGGGCACCGAACGAGAGCATGAAACCTGTAATTTATACCTTGCCAAGGATTTCGGACATCTGGGGAGGTTAGCGTAAGTATTACAACAACTTGGGAAGGATTAACTGAGGATGCACGCAATTTTGTGAGGTGTTAGGTCCTGATTAAATGCTCTTTACTGTGTAGTCACATTTTATTACAACTTACATATGTTTGGAACACTGATAGAAAAGAAAGCTTGTCACCTATTTACAATCACTACACATTTACATTATATTATTTACAGATAATGAATTTAGTAATATATATGAGCAGAAAATATAGCAAATATCAATATGAAACTGTACATGGCTTAATCTTCTGTCCTTTACTGTGGTTGCATTTCACTGTAATAATAAATACAGTTCTATATTTACACATTTTACTTTAAAAATCTATTAAATGAATTTTAACAATTTCAAGTTCAAAATATCTGATCAAAATATTTCAAACATGCTTATAAAAATAAGACGCAAAGCCTTTAGGACTTTCTGCAAGCTAAAAAATTTCTGATAAAAGAAGCTTTCTTTAACTAGTCTTTAGAATTATAACATTATTTTGCTTCTCAAATCACTTTACAAACTTCTTAAATATAGCGAGCTGAAAGGAATTTCACTGACATTAAGCAGTGCAGCACAGATGGACCCCAGTTAAATTAAAGCTAAGTAAACATGCTAATAGGTATTGTGCAATGGTTGACTGATCCTCTGTTTAATCCAAAGTGGTTTCAGGCATCGTTCTCCAGCTGTATGCTGCACTGCTTCAAAAGCCACAAGAGATAAAGGATTAAGATAAGTGTTCAGCTGACTTTATCATACATAATTTCGGCATGGGTTCGTTTGTTTTCCTGGAGGATGAACATGTCAGCCAAAGTCAACTGATGCCATCTGTAACTGCAAAACTGAAAACATGCCAGTGTGAATGGACAAGAAAATCAAGGCATATCCATTGTTGGCAACAAATTCTTCATTGTCAAAATCTGTCCTTTGAGTCCCAGGAAGTTTTATATACAGCAACAATGAACAACAGAGATCACGATCATCTGTAACTGATTACCTTAATTACTGGGCTAGCCTAACCTTGGTAATGTTAAAAAACTAGTCTCATTCACCTGGAGGTTGAGTGGCCATTAACTGAGCAGTGAGTACTGGACTGTTAAATGTTAGACCTCAGGAAGCTATTTTTAGCAATATCAAACAGTAAATTTGTGCACTTTTGTGTCTTAAGTGATCGGCTCACTCGAGCAAAAGGTGCCAGCTCTGAGAAAAGAATACTGGAATATCCCCTGATGGCTTGGCCAAGGTCAAAGACTGATATTCTAGGGAAGTGAAGGTGACTCTGTTGTCTGAGACATTTGACAGCAGACTTGGCAAGGACCTGAAGTCTCTTCTCTCTAACTGGGATGCTTCTGATGTGTAAACCTACGTGCCTTGATTCAGCAAAGCATTAACAGATTTAAAGCCAGACAGGAACTCGGTTAATCTGATCTAACCTTTTCCTAAACTAAAGCCATCAGAAGTCCCTGAATTCCAATAGCTGCTCCGACACCTTTTTTGGCAATATATCCAATTTGAATTTAGACATTTTTGGTGACAGATAGTTCCACTAGCTAATGACCGCCAATGTCAACAATTTGCACCTTTATTTCTACGCTGTGTATCCCTAATGTCAACTTCCACTCGATCTTATCAGAATCTTCTTCTCTTGACTGAGTGGTCCTCTGCTCTCAAACTTCTGTTTCCCAGAAAACTTATACACTGTGATCAAATCACTTCTTTCTTAAGCTGCTTTAAATTTATGATATTCTATCTTTTTCAATTTCACAATGCTCTTTACAGCATGTGAATGCAAGAACTGTTTGAAATATCCCGGTAGTGCTTGCTAGATCAGTGCTAGAACACAGATCACACAACCTCTTCACTCCTACTTGACACAGCGCCCTCTAAATCTTCAACCGACTAGTGACCACGAATTAGAGGCTTTCTAGAATCACTGTTTCACAGGACGGAGATCATGCCACGAGCAGGACTACAGTTTTTGTTCCAAGACAAATGACCTCAAATGAATGGTGAGTGAATATGTGAGTGCCCTTGGTGTCCTTTAATTGTCCTCAGCATGCCAGTCTTTTCATGTTGATGACTTTCCATGTAGTATTTTCCACCCCCAAATTCTCTGAGTCACCTGCCAATTTTACCAGCAGTAATTCTGGTAGTAATTCTACTGGCATGGTAGCAATCCAGGGCCGAACTGTGCAGAACCTCACTAGAAGAATATCCATGTGACAACGGCTTGCCATTTACAATTACATTTTAAGCGCTTAACTGGATCTTGATTAAGTTCTTTCACACTATATTAATTTTGTAGGTTTAGCTGACAATTAAAAATGCTTTGTCAAGTCAAATGACTTCTAAAAACCAAACCCAGTGTCAGTTAAACTATTAAATCAGCTTCACCAAACATGGAACTTCATCTAAGTCTGTTCTGCAGAAACCTTTAAGACTTCAACAGGACTACTCTTCCACTTAGATACCCTGCTGAATGAGGGCCATACACAGATGTTTATATAAACAATCATGGCACTGAAAAACTGTTATTAA
Source organism: Steatornis caripensis (assembly GCA_013398225.1). Lineage (NCBI taxonomy): Eukaryota > Metazoa > Chordata > Aves > Caprimulgiformes > Steatornithidae > Steatornis > Steatornis caripensis. The sequence continues at coordinate 874,064 of VZSC01002529.1, forward strand.
AACCAAATTTCAATAAACAGAAAAAAAAACCCCAAACCCAACCCCTGAAAACAAACTGTACCAGGTGACACTTTGAAAAAAAAGCTTACCAATTCAATGTGGTATTTTTGCACTTGACCAACTGATGCCTTTTCTGAGTAGTGCTACTTTAAAAGAGAGCAGCTGATACAACTGCACAAACTGCAGTAGCTGTCAGTTTTTCTCTTCATCCCAGGATTTCGGAAGCAGGCTGAGAAGGCTCAAGTATTGGATTTTCAGCCTGCTGCAAGTTTCGTCATCATTGTCTGTTTTCTGATGTGTGTAACAAAGATTCAGAGGCACTCTCTAGCTTGCATACACACACCCATACTTACTTTCGGGATTAAAAAATTTGTAAACATAGATATTTTCTGTACTGCCACTGAAACTAGTGACATGGAACAAATGCGACTGATGAAAGACTGCAGCTTTCTGTCATTTGATAAGATGATGGCATTAGTGAATTGCTGGTAGGCATGTCATATGATATGCTGGCACTTGTGAAGGTTACCAATGCTTGTGTTGAATCACAAGATTGTTTTTCTATGTCTTCTGAATTCACAGAGATCAGACTGGCATGTTTCGACCTCCTCCATAACAAAGTTTGCTTTCGCAGACTTCCCAAGTCCTCCTTAAAGTGTGGATTGAAAAGTATATAAAGGAGTGGGTTTAGACATGCAGGCAGGGGGACAATCACTAGCAGTATTGACTTAATCACTTCTGGGCTGATAAAAGTGAGGTTTAGTAAGGAGGAGAAAGACAAAAAGGCTACAGGGCAATAAAGAATGCAATTAGTAAAAAGTAGCAGTGCTATATGTTTGACCATAGAGCAATCCCAAATGTTGTCTAGTTCTCCCTTTTCTAAACTACAGTAGAGCTTTGTATAAGCAATAGTCATTACAAGAAAACAAAGGGAGTTCAGCAATACCAGTGCTACCATGTAGCCCATCGCAGTGGGTTCTCCAAATGGTAGTGGTAAACAAAGCGGAGAAACCCCATACTCACTCCCAGTGAGGAGTGGTATCACTGCAACGATTAGTGACAACATAAAGCAAAAGAAAATGGCAATTTTTACACTAGCAATGGAGGATTTTGTTTCAAACTTTGTAGCGTGCTTTACAGAGAACGCACGTTCAAGCGCAGCTAGGGTAAGCAGGAAAATGGAAGCCTCTGAAGCAAAAATGGAGAGAAGGCCAGTTATTTGGCAACCAGTTCCGCTTTCCCACTGTGCTCCGTACTGAGCAAAACTACCAAAAGTTGATGCATCCACGCTAGCCAGTACTCCGCTGGCTAGACCCATCAAGGCATTTACAATAGCTATTAAACCGATCAAAAGTTTTATGGAGGACACATACAACGGAGATCTGAAAACTGTAGCAGACACCAGTGCGTTGCAAATAAAGGTCAAAGCCACTATGGTCCACACTCCAATTCTGATCAGCCAGCTACCAAACAGATGGTCACATGGTTTGAAGGGACCTGAAATGACAAAATAAAAAGGGGAAGGGAAACCCATGTAAACTAAACAATAATTTTGTGCTTTCTAAGACATTAAATGTCATGCTTCTTGCAGGTTCTCGGCACAGCCAAGCAGTGAATTTCAGCCCAAAAGAGGAGCTGGAAATTTGCTTTTCCTTTGGAACAATCTGAGACCTTGGTAACATGCTGCTCATGTGCATGTTGCATTACTGGTGCACATGAGTCTTTGTCTTTCAATAGTGTACGGGTTTCTTTTTTGGCCTAGCAGTACAATTGCAATGTGAATGTCCCATCTGTAGCTTCAAGAAATGCTGTGATGTTTGTCAGAGTGAAAAAAAAGCTGAAAAATACACCTCGTAGCAAACTAGGATAGCTTGCTAATGAATCCTGGTAGTGTGATGCAATGGATAAGGACAGATGCACTTTGGCTATCTTATAACGTCATTACACAGTCCAAGAAAATTGAGGCTGTCTTTGCCTTTGGAAGTGCTGACTTTTGGAGGGGCTTCTGATGACCTGTGGCTGAAGTCAGGGCATTACGATTGAAATCTGCTCTGCATTCGCATAGAATCGAGGTGCATATGCTGTGAGGTTGAAGCTGAATGCTCTGCAGTCCAAGAAACATTATTTATGCTGGTCTGAGCCAGCTATGCTCTCTCAAAGCAAGTCCTTCACAGTGGTCTGTGCTTCTCCACGAAGACACAAACCCAGCAGCTGATAAGTGCTTGATATCACTACAGCTGTGGCCATCAAGTAGGCGTAAGTATCTATTGTGTCAGTTTGCAAGTTTTTCTAAAAGACCATTTGAAATATCAGCATGGAAACTGAATTTTCTCTTGGATCTGGTGATAACTTCCCTTGAAGACAGCGACGTTTTAGTGAACTCAGTAGTTATATTTAGGCCATAGGAGAATACGTGGTGGTCAAATGGTTCCAAATTCTTTGGCTTCTTGCCTTTTCTATTCCTCTTTACATAACTTTTAAGAATGTATTCTTATTTGCTGTTACAAACAAGAAGCTTGGCTTGGAATGAATTCTGAAGTGACTAGTTTTCACTTAGGGTTTTTTTTTCATGTTTCACAATGACAGAGTCGCTAGTGAAAATGATGAATCAAGCAAGCAAAACTTATGACCACAGCTGCTAAAACTAGAAGTAACCTTCCAAAGACATGTTTCTTTCCTTGCCCTAAAGGAAACTTTCAGTGGAATTGGTGGTCTGTAGTTTTGCAATTCAATGTATTTCTTTTTACTTTCTGCCACACTGCAAAGCCAGGGATGCACTATTCTATAAAGAAAACGACACCACTGGGGGCGCTTTTCGATGGACTGCGTACATCAATACAGTAGTGTTTGGTATCTCCTAGACATCGAAATAAACTGTGTGTTGTTCAAGAAGCTCAAGTGTAGAATAACTCAGTGAAGTTCAGAAGAATCACTTCAGCTTTGCAAAAGACTGAGCAAGCAAAGATTCTGCTCCCCTTTGTCATCTGTGTCTTGGTAGAACAGTCTTTGCTCTCTCACTCCCTTGACAAGGCGATCAATTCCTGTGAAAAGGGGCCTGGAGTGAGGATCTGCCTGAGCACTGGGTAAAACTTCTGTTACGTGCATAGATGAATTCAGTGGCTGAATAGTTTTCTGGACTTTAGTGCAAAATTTTATATTATCGTGCAATGTATTTGTGTTAATCTCATAAAATTATTGCAAAATATCATGTTACTGTCCTAGTATCAAATTCAGAGTTTGTTCTGCATCTAGAATATTTGGTAATACTACGCTTGGATTCCTGTCTGTCTGGCAGTTTCATACCTGGAGAAGGTGAGCACTGCACTGAATGATGAGCTTTCAAATCTTCTTCAAAGTCTAGAAAAAAATCTTCAAAGTCACGCTCATCTGTTGGGGAGAAAATACCCAGATTGGACAATCCAATTTTCAGGAAAACTTCTTTTAGTACAAATTGCAAAAATGCCCGTGATATTTAAGGCCTGGTCTTGTCCCTTTGCCTGACAAACGGTGAGCAGGAGCAAATGCATGCCTGGTTGGTTTTGAATAACTGCACTCGAGATTATTTAAAAAGTTGACACCATCACTTCTCTGAAAATAATAACTTACAGGTACATTCTCCATTACCTAATTTGCAGTGTGACGAACTGCCTAGGAAGCAGTTTAAAATATGAATTTTGCTTTTGTGCCAGGGTAGCAATAATGAACCCATTTTTCTGTTTCTTATGTCATCGCTCTACCACATATTCTTGGCTCTATTTTTGCTGGGGTTAGCCCTGAACTCTGAGACTTACTGGTTTGTAGGAGCGGACACAGCACAGGAAGCAGCAGGACGGTATAATACGTACGCGTGCGCCTACCTAACAGGTCAAGCAACAGACCTCGTGCTGAAGGGGAAGAAAAATACAGCACTCTTCTGTCCTGGAGAGCAGATGCACTCTCTGGTAGCCAAGAAGTACCAGGAAAAAATACCCGCACCTACGCCAAAGTAGCCACATAAGCTCTATGACTCATCCTGAAGCATGTGGACAGAAGGAGAGCCAAAGATGCGTTGCTACTTCCAAGGCTGGCAAGAAACTGGATCTTTGCTGGCCTGCTCTTGTATGGGGTTGCATAACAGCACCACTTCCCTGTCTCTCAAATAATGGGAAGATTTCACTTCCCACATTATTATAGTTACTATTTGGACAGAAAGATGCGCGAGTGAGGTTTTTGAAAGGCAGACCTGAAAAAATGAGTTCGCCAAGCATAGGAACGCTTGAATAACATATTATCGGGCAAGAGAGAGGGAGAGGCTGCCTCTGTGACTGCAAAAGAATATTGGGTTTGTTTAACATCACAGGCTGCTCACAGCCTTCAGGTAGATTTAAAAGCCAAAGATGACCATTACCTTGAATATGTATCAACCCAGCATCCTTCCTGTGAAAATCGTCAATGCTGCTATTCTCATCTTTGTTCCACTGGTTGGAGAATTTGTAGTGGCTCTCGCAAGCTCCAAAGGCACAGCACTGATAAGCATAAGGCATTTCCATGACCCTGCAGAAGAACAAGGAAGCATGCCGTGATACTGGTTTAGCACCAGAGTTACTGGATTGCACTGCTCCTCTACTGTTAGCACACAGGAACTTGTTTAAATAACCATGACCAAAAGTAAAAATATCTACGGGTAAAAATCAGTCATGATAATACAAAATGAGAACTCACCAATAAAATTCCACATCAGAAATGCAGATGATTTCTACGCTAATTTTAGTAAAGGCACAATGAAGTCCTCTTACGCATTTTCAGGGGAGGTATGAAAGTGGGAGATATGTGCCCTGCAGTTGAGTGAATGCTACTCTTAAGAGCTCTATTTCTGTTTTATGATTTTGAATGATTTTACAGTGTAACTAAACAGTTTCTCCATGTTGCTTTCTTTTAAAAAAGCAGATTCGAAGATCACCACTTCATCTACCTGCCTAACAGGCAAAACCAAAACATCACTTCCCAAATGGAATTTCTCCAGTTTGGGGAGAACAAGATATTTTGGAATTAAAACTTTATCCGCTTCTTTCCATATTCAGCTCTTTTCACAATAAGATGGCAAAAAGGAGATTGTCTTTTGTGCACAGATCCAGAAAGCAGCGTTCTAAACCAAAAGGTGAATGAATCAGAAAGGCATTGTGTGTGAAAATATGTCACCGAGGAAAAGGTTTTGCTTTATTAGTTGTCTTAGAAATGTGCGTGGTCATTGCAGGATGCTCATTGGATGCTCACTCCTAACTCTTTTAAGATCACTGGTATTCCTAACACATAACTGAGTATGGGTCAGTTAGATTCAATGACTCTGAAGAGTTTCTTTTGTCAGAAAATTGCTCATTTCCAGTATGCTTTGAATTTAATTATTTTGGGGATGTGCAAATTCTGGGGTGGCATGAAGAACTTCATATATTCAAGTTCTACAGACTACTTCTTCTATTCCTTCGATATATTTTATGCTCTGGAAGCAGAGATATTTGATTTGCACAGTTTGCCAATAGTACATAGTAAAACCTAAGAACTCATTTTAATTCCAAAAGCCCAATAAGCCAAAAAATTCCAAGATAAAGAGGTGATTAGAAGTTATTCTGACCTAAATCAAAAGGAATAAAATAGAACTATACCTTCCTATCACATTGCTTTCAACAGGTTAATCGTGTAAATTAGCATGATGAGCATTCCAAGCAACCTCTAACCCCCTGGGAAATCTGCAAAGAAATCAGTCTGAATCAGGTCCAGTGCCAACAGGACTTGTGCGCTAGCCAAAAGCTTGGTACAAGGCGGAACAAACGGAACCCTATGCTCTGAAGTGATTTTTAAATTAGTGCATTTTGGGACATTTAGATTTCATATACTTACATTTCTGTGGGGAATTAGCAATAATCTGTACCCTTCTACCCAATACAAAAAGCTACATAAGGTATTTTTAAGGTACTCCCATAAAAGTTCAAGGTAATCAAGATGTAACTACCAAGCAACCTCATGCCAGCAGGTTTAAATACTTAATTTCTAACTCATTTCTGTGCGTGCCATCTTTTTAAACAAGGAGATTATCTCTATTAAACATTTCTGAACACATTTCCCAGAAGCCCTTCTTATATAAACAATTATTAAGCCCGTAGATTACTAGACTAACACATAGTCACCTAGGCTAAAACCAACCCCAATCCCCAACTAGAAATGCCCCTTTTCTCAAAAAAATCCCCACAAACAACAACAAAAACGTATCAAAAGAAACGCTGAAAGTTCTGCAAGGTGATCACTGCAACTTGTGGCTTCAGACCTTTTTGAAGACACGGATACAACTGGGGAAACGAACAGCTAGTGGATAATGTAGGCTCGAGTGACTAACAGAAATGTATTCTCTGGTTATTCAAACAGCTCCATGTGCTTAATAAGATGTATTTCCAACGCTGTTGGGCTTCTATCAACCTGCTGGCCAGTCATACACCGGAAATCTGGACGTCTCATATTGTGCTGGTCCACTGCTTCGATGAAGTAGCCAAAAAACCCCACCGCTTTTAACTTATCTTTAAAAAGCAAGACTCCCATTTCTTATCCTCTCTGTAGGTCTTTCTGGCAACCTTTGTTAAACCTGAATATTTCTGGGTTTTTTTTCCCCCTGGGTTACTAGGATATACATATAGGCCTCAAACTGACGAATGCTTCTGAATCTGTGTGGAAAGCACAATTGCACAGACTGACTGGGACCCAGAACACAGAGGACAAAACGTACTTTGCAGCGCAGAGAAATTAGTATCAGCTTTTCTTGGTGACAGAGGAATTGGCAGAGGAGAAGGCAGCAACTCTCAGCCGTACGGTGCTGGAAGCACTCCTTTTTATGGCTGGTGCTCATTTGATGTGGGTGATGAGATCTGGACTTTGTCAGATTAAACTCTTTTAGAAACACTGGATGAATTATTTTTATATACTGCTTATGTTACTGATGATATCTGTATCCCTGATAATTTTTTTCCTGCAGCAAGGAATGCCTCTTTTTTCTGTTTTTAGATTAAGCAGCAGGGAACCCAAGGTCGTTTTCCACCTCACAAAGCTGCGGGGTTGACGGTGAACGGGAAGGCACAGTTACGATGGATGGAGCAAATCTCTGAGTTCTTTACAGCGTTGAATCAAAGCATCAGATAAAGAAGCAAGGAGTGGCTGGCAGCCTGACCTTACTTCCTCATAGCCTGCCACAGCAGGCTGGGCTCAGCACTGTAGAGCGTTCTCGTGCCATTGCTGAGGCTGGGGCCGAGGATGCTCAGCTCTTTGATGTGTCTGTATATTGAACATCAGTGACCCGTTTAGATGAGCAGGAAGCTTTTATACAGGAATTTGTCTTTAATGGTGTAACCAGTGTCTAGTTCCAACAATTACAAAGGGTGAAATTTCATTTTATTTCAGATCTCTGTTCAAGTTTGGTGCTTCATGCGTTGTCTGTGCAGTCAGTGATCCTGTGTGAAGTCCTGGCCTCGTTTTGATTCATGGGGTAAAAGTCCTGCAGACTCCACATCAGGATTTTATCCCATTCTCTCCTGACTGGATATAATCAGTTCTTACAGACATTAAACAACTCTAGATATATTAATCATACTTTTAATATTGTTTTTAAAGACTTAAGCTACTGCCTGAGGCATCCTTGTTAACTACTTACCCAGACTAAATACACTGTAGTTGCATTTGAGCAATGTACGTAATTTTACTGGTGGAAAAATCACATAAAGTATAATTTTGATAAAAGAACTAAGAAAACTTAGTTGTACGTAATTCAGTTAAACAGTGGATTATTCTAGGATTACTGCAGCACCTCTTATGCTTCTAGGCCATGATATATACATCACCACATATCGCGAGGTTGGCGTAACCAATTTTCTTGTGTTTACACTCTTTTAAAGAACATTCAGGTATTTTAGAATTGTTACCTGCCTCAACATATGGGCAAAGTCGGTGAGAGATGAGAAACTATGGCAGAAGCTCACCCTCAACCATTCATGATTTCTTATGCTACTTCTTGACCTCTGAGACTCATCTGAAGGTTTCCAGTGTAAGAGAAGTGTAAGGCCTCTACTACTTTGAATGTCTATGTTATAGTTTCAAACACTGTGATGAAGTCACTGCCCAATCTTCTCTGTGACTAACTACAAATATTGGATTTATTAAGACTTTTAAGGCATTGTTTCCTAACCTTGAATCCATTTTTTGCAGCTCTTCTCTCTGTCTATATTAACATGCCATCACAGAAGCGTTCTAGTGTGGATCCCTCCAGTGCTGTACACAGAGGTTTAATCATCTCATTACTTCTACTCATGACTCTCTTATTGATAACACAAAAAACTCCAGTCCTGTTCATTAGTTGTAATGTCTCCTTTAGTTGTCTGCCTAAGACTCACGAGACTTTTCCAGTGCAAAAGGCAAATCTAGTGAGGACGTAAGGATGGAGCCTCCGTCCTTGGAGATGTTAAAAAGCCGTCTGGACGTGATCCTGGGCAGTCGGCTCCAGGTGACCCTGCTTGAGCAGGGCGGGCTGGACAAGATGATCTCCAGAGTCCCTTCCAACCTCAACCATTCTGTGATTCTGTAACTACGTGCATGCTCTTTAATTGTTTCAAATTTTATGATATCAAACGTTTTACAGTAAAACATGGAAAAAATATATATTGCACTTGGCATCCTCTAATTAAAATATAAAACCAAGGGAGAGTTAGGGGACAGTCCCAAGTACTCTGAAGCCAGAGGCAAAACTCTACTGTGATTTCTCCATGGTCGTCCAGCGACTGGCGGAGTTGCAAATGATCTCTAGAGAACATTTCCTTCCTGTATCACACAGCATCCAGCAGAAAATGACTAGCATCTAAATGTTTCAGTAATAATGTCAAAGTATTGTCTGAACCTTAATCAAAAGATTACAGAAAAAGCATGTTCAAACAAAAGAGGCCAAATACTTTGGAAGTTTCAGAGTATATTCTTCCCTTGATATTTGCTGTGTTCTCATTAAATGTAATGGAAGTTTTGTAAGCACAGTCCAGTAGAAGGACATATCACTAAGCTGCTAGCAATATTGTTTTAACAGCTTTTGAAACGTATCACCAGGAAGCAGATGTGGCTCATATTAAGCAAGTACTGGGGTTAATATTTCAAAACCCTTCACAGTTTCTTCAGTTAAAAGTGAGCATAATAAAAGAAGTCTATCATTTTTATCATATTTGCTTTAGTTTTAATAGCACAGATCAAAGACTGACAGTACGAAGCAACATGCGTTACATACTGACACACCTTCCATTGCACATGAACACAAATGTGGCTTATTAGTTTTAATGACATACTCACTTGAGTTCTGGAAAATTTTCAGATGATATCAAACTTTGTAGGCCATGATTTCCTGTTAATTTTAAATGAGTTAAACCGTGTAGCCCCGTCACAGGAAAAGAGGACAAAAGGTTGGATGACACATCCCTGCATAACAGCAAATAAAAATCAGCTTACGGGCTTTCATTTTTTTTCTTCAGCACTAGAAGCGTCACGTTGGAAAAACAGGTTAGACTTTTCTAACTCGATCAGAAATGACTGCATTAAACACAGGCCCCAGCCAGCAGAGCAAAGCTGAGGCACCACACAGGACTACGCACCTCTGTGTCTAGCAGAAAGCTAGCAGTAATACCTAGCAGTTAGCTAAGTCTCTGTTGCAAAATTTTGACTCCAAACATTCACAGTGCCAGTTTTGAGACTAGCAAATGAATTTGAAATCTGTTCATTGTGGTGTTTGAATTAAAGGGAGCCAGTACCAGAACAGCTTCCCACAGGTTAAACGATTCAGTGGGATGCTAGAGGGCACGGCTGCCCTGAAAGCTCCACAGGGAGCAGGTCAGGTGTACAGGGAAGACGCGTGTTTCAGGGTAGGACGGGTCTGGGCTGGAGCAGATGAAGGTGACAGTTCTAAGCTGAGTTTTGTCTGAGGAGCTGAAGAAAGACAGCACAGAGCATGGACACATCACCGCGAAAGTAAAACCAGGGCATGAAAAAGTGACTGTGACCAAGGAGAAATGGTAAAGTAATCAAAGAGGGACAAGTCCAGAGGTATTCTATTCTCCATTTCTCCCTCTCTCTTCTATTTATTCTACAAGTCTCTTCAGTCTTCTCCACAATTACCTACACTGCAATACTTAAGAAGGTCAACAGTCCAGAAGGAGGAAGAAGGGGAGTCTCATGCTGCTGAAATGCTTTTATGCCCAATGGTTAACAGCAAAGTTCCTGTCTCTTGTACTAACTACTGAAATCTAAGGGCCTAGACATAATTTAAGAGGTTTGTTGACAGACTAGTCTTCTACCTTTTCTGGTTTAGTGTGTTTGTCTGTGTACACGTGTGTGTCCTCCTGCTCACAACATAGTTAAATACAGAAGGTGAAATTCTGATCCTACTGCGATAGTAAAAATGACCACTGACTGCAGTCAGACCAGGGTTACGGACTAAGCATTTCAAGAAACGCTGCTACACTGTGTTGCTGTGTGTGTTTGTGAAAAGGCCTTTTCTTTAATGCTCCCTGACTGTTCTGTGCTCTTGACCAAAGCTACAATCTACTGCTTGCAGCACGATGTTCCCTCACCCTTTCTTCTGTAGGCAGGGCCCCAAAACAGGGATGCCATAGGCAATATTCTCTTCATGGGCATGTTTCAGTGCACCATTCAGAGGGGAGGCTTTGCACATCAAAAGAAATGAATAACCCTTTCCAAATTTAGGTTTCCCAGCAGCTACTGGATTATCTGTGAGCAGATGCCCAGCAATGTATCTTTGTGACAACCATGGAGCAGGATGACTCCAGAGAAATTTTCTTTCATGTCTTTCCCACACACCCAATGCATCAGGGATTCACCTTAAAGAGGCATTACAATGACAGTAGGAAACGGGAAAAAGTTAGTAAGGACTGAGAATTGCTTGTGAACAAGGCCTGCAAAATTGGAGTGCCGATGTTTTGACCGCTAACTACTAAAGAAGTTACTAAAGAAGAAAAACTATTCCATCAAATGAGGAACGATGAAATAAACATGCTTTCTGGAAAACGTTTCCTATTTAATTTTGAATTCAATTCCTTAGCCCTGATACACAACAGGAAATATTGCCCACTGCTAAAAGAGACTAAACTGCTAACAAATTGAATGAAGAAAGGCAGATACACTGATATGCTTCATGGACTCCGAATCACTCTGATTACACAGTGTTACATGCAGCTTTGCTAAATACCTATGGGAGTTGTACTGCAAGAAAGCAGGCATTTAAACATGCATTCAACAGACCAGAAGATTAGAGCAGAGAAAGCCTCAATTTCTGCTGAGTGCGGCACTCAGTTACTAAATTTTTTGTATGCTCTTGCAAGAAAAATGTGAAAATTTGAATGTAGAAGATATACGAATACTTACAGTTTGATCAGAGATGGTAAAGAGGAGAAGGCATTGGGGTGAATAATTTTAATTTTGTTCCAAGCTAAATCCCTACAAGAAAAGTGAGTGGAAAATTACATACCCACTGAGTGAATATGGAAGTTTTCATACACCTGATTAGGAGGCCTAAATATAAAAAAGGTATTAATTACATGCAAATATTTTCAATAAGCCTCTGCATATCTCATAGTGCAAAAACTTTTGTCAATTTTTAAATTATGTTAGTCACTCAATGATCTTAGATATTAAACTGACAACTTTAGAACTTCTTAATGCCTTGTGCAGTCTAACAGTTCTTTTCAGTCTGCTTCACAGCTTCTCAAGGCAGCAGAAAGAAGGGTGGGGTATAGAGACTACTTCTAAGCAGTCCTCATGATGTGAAGAACAGCAAATCCATTGCCAATATGCTTAACTTCCTAATCTCAATCTTCACCTCCCCTGAAAAATAAAAAACTGAAAGGAACTCTTAAAAAAATGTGTGGGCTTGATCCTGCAAAGATTTACACCCATGAGCAATTTCTCGACAAAATTGCCCTGCTAGCATACGCGTCTGTGTGAAAACTGTGAACGGACACACGATCAGAATCTATTTCTAAAGCCAGTGTTCTCTATAAACAGATTTCAGGCTTTCTAGAGCTGATTATTACGTGATCCTGTGAACAGATACTAGCTCTGGCTCTCTATCTCTCTCAATAGAGAGAGTAGAATAGAATAGAATAGTTCAGTTGGAAGGGACCTACAATGATCATCTAAACCAACTGCGAAATGTTTAGAAGTAACAGCTTTTATAGCTATAAGTTTACATCTTTGAATTCATTGCTGCAGACGCTAAACTTCACAATGCTTGTTCTGCTTTCACAGTTATGACCTAACGGTTGAAAGATCAAAGAAAACCAGAAACAAGCATGTTTTGGGGCAGATAGATAGCGAGCCAACAGTGTACGCTCCGTGTTTTTGAGAACCCGGGTGAATGGCTGTTAGGGCTGTACTCACAGAGACCGAAGAGCAGCCAGCTGCTGAAACGTGTCTGCTTTGATTTCACCGATTTCATTGTGATGCAAGTCACTGAAACAGCAATAAGAACCTCCTCAGTTTCAAAGGCACTCGGAGGACACTTCGGGGTGTTTTAGATTGTGTTTATGATACACTTCAATATAGTGTAAGGGTATGCAATTGGGGTACGTCAAATCGGCCAGCAATAACCAAGTTAATGACACTCAAACAAATTTGTATATAGGTGCCTCTTTTTAGGCTTCTTGGGATAGTCTGAAGCTTACATTTTTTGGAGTTTTTTACATGCAGTAAAACAGGGTAAATCTTCCAGCAGGTTATAGGACAAATCCCTGTAATACACGAGAAAAGAAAAGATTAACGTCAAAGTAACGCTGAAAGAAAAAGATCTTTCATTGTCTACCTTCATGCTCAATTTAAAGTAACTTGTTTTTGTCACTCTCACAGAAGAACAGACATGTGCGAACCCAGTTACTGTCTCCCATCTGTCAGTTTTTGATTTCTAACTGAGGGTGAGAGAGGAGGGGAAAAGGCAAGATGTATTAACTCCATATCCTACGTTTGCAAATTCCTTGCGTTGACTGAAGATTTCCTGCCTGAAGTGTAGACTTCTTCCGAGTGTTCTACAGTAATGATATCAGCCATTCGCTCATGTTTAAATTCTGACAAATATTTAAGCCATTTAAAATAATCTACTAAATATATATACTCATATTTTTCCAGAGAAGATCCTGTACTTCTCTGGTAATAATCACAATGGACTGTAATCAGCTTTCCATTTGACACTTTTAGTTAAGCAGTACTGCCTCAGATCCTCAGACTGTTAAATCTTCTAACTGAGGGAAGCGGTTAAAAAAAATATTGGAACTAACTTTGAAATCAATCACTACATGGAGGAAAAAAAACTTGAAAAGACTTGAGCCAAAACTCAACAAATTACAGAATAACTGGAACATCTGGACTGATTTATAGTATAATATAACTAATCAAAACCAAGCCCAGGCAATTTGCAGAAATTGGAGGGGGAAAAAGAAAAGGAACCGAACACACGCCCCCACCACCCAGCAGCCTCATCCTACATATGCATCTTGCTCAGGGAAAACTGAACGGGAAATCTGCTAGTGAAAAGAATATAGAAAAATGCTTATGTCTATAATTAGGAAAAATGTCCTTTTCCACATTTATCCAATATTGTAACATAAAACAGTAATGCCTTTTCACTCCTGTTTCAAATTCTTTAAAACTAGTTCGTCTCCACCCATTTACCTCCTTGGTAAGATTTTATTTTCACTCTTATTGTTCCGACAGGGGCATCCATATTTGATTTGTGAAAGCGATGCAAGTAACGACCATGTGTGTTTTTAAGGTATTCCACTCTGCTTTTACAGCACAAAGGCTACTGTCAATACATGTATATTTTTTGTTACAGCAGGGAAGATTATGGCCTCTGTTTTGGTATTTTTCATAGGTACTCGGTGGTCCAAATCAGACATGACAGAGGAGAATTCAAGTGAGCTGGAAGCTTTCAGGCCAAGGTAAAAGATGTTTGGTATGTCTGGCAGACTGTGGCTATTCTGTCACGCACAGATTTGTGACTTAGGTCTCTTAGGTCTTCTTAAAAGTGTGTTATCAGCTTGTATTTTGTGCACACTGACACTCCCTCTTCACTCATGGCGAAAAAAAAAAAAACAAACCCGAAACCTTCCTCTCCTCAGTTTCTGTTAGAGGTGGAGGAAATATTTTATTTGTTTATTATTAAGGATTTTTTTCCACTTTTTGTTAATACATGAGGCTCTTGGCAGCAGCAGAGGGCAAGCGGTTTTGGTTCCTGTGTTGAGGTGCATACCCAACCGTGCAGCGGGCCGTCTCTTGAAGACTGTATGCTCTTACATACGGCTTTACTGCAGGTGCGCAGACACCCAGGAAGCCTCTATGTACGTTAATCCACACTTGGAAGTATCGGTGGCTAGGCAGGATGCACAAATTGTCTCTCAAAGCAGTGGTTGCGCTTGGAGTGTTTGTGCGTGCATCTGAGCCCTTCAAGATCGCAGTCTCCAATTAACTTGTGGCGTTCAGTGCACCGTTATACTTCATGGCACAGGCAAAACTAATGGGCAAACCTAAATGTGGCACATGTGGCAGGCGCGTTCGTCTGATGGGAATGGTGAAAGAGCAACTCCAAGTACATGAAATTGCTGTCAAATTGGTTCCCCACCCTTTTTAAGTACCAGCTGTAATAATACAGGATGATGCTAAAAGGTAAAAAATGTGAATTTCCAGTGAACAGTCCTACTCCGTTATGAACTGTACAAGTTTTTAATTACTGTAGTATTTATTTGCCTTTTTTTTTTTGAGATCATTTATTGGTTTTGAATAATACAGGACATATTTAAACTTAGTCTGTGTGCAGACTTTCTGTTGGCAACGGACTCTGTTCCTGTCTTTTATCATTCTGGAAAAGATTATATTGAGTCCATCAGCTAAAACTTAATTTTTTTCTGGAAATGTTCATGACGTCCAGGCTGGTATTCAAATAATGTGTTATAATTAGTGCTATTTCAATGTTGGCCAGAGAACTAATACCAAATACATTTCTAGTGATGTAATACATAGAGGAAAGTGCTGTTGGCTCATTCTCAAAGAAGTGGACACAATGATTACTTTCGTTAGTGATTAAGCAAACTCCAAGGAAACTTCCAAGCTAAAATAATATTGAATATTTAGTATAAAAACTATGCCTGACTATGCCAAGGGACAGTCTATCAGTATTTCCGTCAGCTACTTATGTCTGGTTGAAAAAGAAACTAAAAGAGGAGCATAGCAAGGACTCGAAGCTGCACTCCTTACTCAGATATATTTTCCGTTCACTTCACTGAATTATCCGCCTCAGTGAGGAAAAAACCCCAGACCAGTGTAGGAGAGACAGAATGAATGGAAATAAGGTAGTTCTGTTGTTTTTTAAACAAAATCAAGAAATGTTTTACCCTTTCCTAAATATATGCAAAGTAATTATCTTTTTCAGCAACGTATGGGAAATCCTGACTGATAAGTGGGTTGTGAACTTTTTGAGTAACACGGGGGCCCGCTCCCTGCGCTGAATTCCTAAGAAGTAACGTGATACACAGCAACAGCAGTAATTGAGTAATTTTGAAATCATAATGATTAAATTTGTCCATTAATCTCTTGCATTCACGTAATGTTAATAATCTTACTGAAACGTACAGCACTTGGAGATTAGGTAACTGGTCACAAGCTGATTTGGGGAGAGAGGTGATCTGTGCTCCTGTGAGTGTCCTGTTGAAAGTATTCATACAAAAAAAAAAAAGAAAGACAAGAAAAGACTGCTTTTTAAAGACTGCATAACAAATACACTTTTTTAGGACATTCTTTAGAGTCAGTCAGCATGCAAAAAAATGAAACAGAGCGAAAATACTTCTCTAGCACTTACAAACTCTCCAGACTTGTAGTCCCTGTCAGATCAGGAAACTCTGTTATCTGTGAAGCACCATTTAAAGTCCTAGAATTAAAAAACATAATTTCAATACAATTGTGGTAGGGAAGTGTGGGACAACTCTAATATTGCGATATGTAACGACAATTAAAATTAAGAAGCAAACACATACAGAGTTCTGAGTTCTGGTAAGTGTTGAAAAGCAGATTTTCCAACAAGCTGGATAGGGTTATCATAAAAATGTCTGCAAAAAGAGGATAAAAGGACATTTTATGAAAAATATTTTAAAATATTCTAAATATATTATGTGATTATACTGTAAGAAACTGAATAAACTCTCTATGATGGGACAGAGACTGTGCACCTCTGGTTGTGGCAGAGGTGCACCTCTGAGCTTTTCTCACCCATTAATCTATAACCATCAACCCCATTTGACATTTTGAATATTCAAGTAGTCATTGCCTTCTTGGTTTTAAAGTCAGAAGTCAGCCAACAGAATATTCCCTCTTCCTACCAGGTTTGCAAAGATAGAAATCTAAATACGAAGAACTTTGTTATGACCTGACCCAAGTTTAAGGTTAGCAGGTGAAGAAATCAGAACGTCACATACTCAGAAGAGGTTCCCTTGCATTTTTGAAGCCATGCTGCTTTTGCTTATAGAATAATATTGCTCAAGACGAGTCACTATTTTTCCTACATTTATTTTACAATTTCTTATTTTGAGATTTGCCCATTAAATGCCTTCTCGTGTAAGACAACGGGAACGCCGAGTAACTTTTGCCAGCTTCTACATTGCCAGTAATGCTAAGAGACTTGGAAGAAATAGTTCAAATAAAAGGTCAAAGGCCAGAGACCACTACTCGCTTCCCTTCAACGGGGCACGCAAGCTGCCATTCTTTCCACGAAGCTGGAAAGATATGAGCTTGTTTGGTTGTATAACGATGTGCTACACAGTACACTCACAAGAAGACCTATTTGACAATAAGCCACAAATATGATCTACATTCTTTAGCAAGAAGAGTCATTGAAAAGACTACTATCACTTACATTGTAATAAGTGATGGATTACCCACAAATGCACGCTCAGGTATTGACTTGATGTTATTGCTATGAAATCCCCTACGAAAGGAAAAATGTTTTACACAGTAAGAAAAATAATTTAAGGCATAATCTTGTATTCACAATGCACAACAATTTGTTTTGTTTGTAGTACGAAAAATGTCTGTATGTAAAGGTATGTCCTTGTTTTCTGGAACAAGACAGAACTGAAAAGAAACCAAAACCAAAAGAAAAGAAAAGCAATGAAATAGCTAGAGTTCTGCACTTTTCTAAACGAACAAAACCCCTCAGATGAAGTAAACTGCAAAATGGCATTTTAAAATTCAGATGCCTTCAGTAGGAAAGTGCTTTGTAGCTGTACGTCATGTATCTATGAATCTATGTGTGTATGTATATAAATATAATGTAAATGCACACACACATGAACTAATAAGATTAATAGTTAAATTATTAATAATTACATAAATAATGATAAAATAGTATATGTATTTCCCCCTCTACTTCTCAAACTGCAACTATTTCTTTTGCTGGGATAATAATGGATTGCACAAGTTTATCAAGTAAATGGTTTTGTACATTACATTGTAATATGTTGAGCTTCCCACAACCAACTTTTTGCTGAAAAAATTTAAATGTGGATATGAACAAACTATCCAATGTAGTTGTGCCTGCTGGATAGCGGGCCAAATCTTCGTCTCCTCATTTATTACTGGATTTTATTCATATGAGTAATTCTCCATTGTGAAAAACAAAAGGAACAACTAAGATTTCAAAAGAACAATGATGATTTGTGTGGGAAACTCCCATTAGTTCAGTCGGGTATGAAAAAGGCTTCCCAGCTTAAATTTATGCATTTAGAAAGCCTCACGTTGTTCACTGAGGCAAGCACGCTTGGCCATTACTTGAACAGGTCCCACGTTACTGGTTTTACTTGCTTCGGCATTGTGCTACAGCTGATGAGCTACAGAGCAGGGCTCTAAATCCCTAGCTCTTTTGCGTGCGATGAAAACTGCATCCATGGGGATTCTAAGCAATATGAGGATCCAATTTAATCTAGAAGCAGTAAACAGGCTGGTTTTCTGGCTGTATTGAGTAGGATTCCCTGCATGGCAGAAAAGCTAAGGAAATAGCATGATTACTTTCCAGGGCAGTATCTGGCCCCTCATCACTATTCTGACTTGAGTTAGAGTGAAGGAGCAGACCCACCATCAGCCAAGAGCAGACTCCAGTGCATTTATGCACAGGAGCGCCTGAAGCACTTCTGAGCTGGTCAGAAGGCAGTGTGCTCACAGCTGTAGCCTGTGTCCTGGGGTACTGTGCCCAAGTCATACACCACGTCTAAGCTGAAGGCACTTTATAGCCTGTCAGTTCACACACTGAGCAAAAGAGCAGCAAAATCTATCCGTACCCCTGGGTAAATAGACTATATTAAGGCTACCCTGGGAAAAATGCTTCTATAGGTATCTTCAAAATCCAGTCTGGAAAACATTATACATGCATTAACTTTGGGTAACAGCTATACCCACTTACTTTGGAGAGATAACTACTCCTACAGCTGAGACCTTGAAGTGCAGGGCATCTGGGGCAATGGTGTCCCTGTAGCATCAAACAGATATGGCCCTGACTCACTGGCCACTTGCCAGTAGATCTCCAGCTCTGACTGGCTGCCTTGGATGCCTCCAAGCTGTAGGCAAAAAGCCATAGTCTGTGTTTTCAGCCCAGGCACAAATTCTGAGAGAGAAATAAGCTCCCACTCTGAAACACCCTTACTAAGGTGAGATGAACCTCTGTGGTCCCGGGCTCCCACTTGGGTGAGAACAGCAGGGCACGCACAACCTCGTGGGAGACACCTCGGGCTTATGAGATCGGCTTCCAGGGCCCAAACAAAGCACTGAAGCACATGGTCTCATGGTCTGTGCTGGCTTTGGGATGTCAGGTTGCAATTTTGCACTCCAAAGATTTCTTGCACCTAGGAGCTTATCTGAAACAACAAGTTTGATACTTAGAGGCGAAGTCCTACAGGGCTAGTAAGTAATATCTCATGCACATCAGGCAGTTTGCTGGACTGGGCAAGGTGCATTTACTGCAAATGTGGGTTATCCATGTTTGGGTACTGACTCAGAGAAACTCACAGCCTCACTCCCTCCTCCAGACCAGCACTCTTTGCCAGCACTGCAGGTGCTGAGCTGCAATCAACACTGTCTGGGGATCCTTGCTTTGGAAAAAATCCCAGGTAGCTACTTAGAGCGGCTTTAAGAACAGTTTGTGGTGTAGCAGGGGTACAACCATGTCCAACAACTATACGATTACCTAGTTTGTTCAACAATCTATGCTGGTGGTACCAGTAACACGGTAAATAATTCAAAAGGAAAGAATTCTGAACAAACGCATTGACGTGTGCATTGTGTGTACGATGTGTGAATATAATTTCATTCACTTTTTTATAATAATTCACCTGTTCCATACAATAAAATTGGCTGATTCCTTTTCATTCTTGATTTTTTTTTAATGCAAACTATGTCTGTGCATCCGGAAGTGTTTTATTTACAGCATTATAAAGTGCTACTTCTATTGAAAAGAAACTGCTTTAATTTAATAGGGAGGAGGGAGGGAAGAAGGCAAAGACGTTTAAACCTGATGGACTGATAAAAGTGCCACACCTTTTTCTTAGACTAGAAGATTGCGATGTATTGGATTGTTTGCAAAATCCAGCTGTTGTGTCTAGAACTCAAAGTGAATTAATTGTGTTTATTATTTACTGTATTCCAAAGATGAAGTTCCTGGAAAAAAATGACTGGACAATGCAGTATAAAAGTAAAAGTTGTCAGAACTTGAATTCTCTAAACCGAATGTTGAAAATGATCTTTCATGCATGTTGGCATGTTTATTAGTTTTCCTAGGATATCAGTTTTTAAGGATTACTGATAAAATCACCAGCATTAAAAAAAAAAAATAATCACGCACTAGACAAAACATCCTCCTTCCTAATATGAACTCTGTACTTACAGTTCTTTTAGGTTA
Organism: Steatornis caripensis; assembly: GCA_013398225.1. Lineage (NCBI taxonomy): Eukaryota > Metazoa > Chordata > Aves > Caprimulgiformes > Steatornithidae > Steatornis > Steatornis caripensis. The sequence goes on from VZSC01002529.1 coordinate 894,054, forward strand.
GTTAGTGTCCTGATAGCAGTGGGAAACTCGTCCAGACTGTTGTAATTTAAATCTCTGTGTGAAAATAGATTTTATTATTTAGGTTATGCACTGCATAACGGATAACATAGAATTGTTGGCATTTGTAATGAAATACCGTCTCTCACGCATTGAATAAATACATACAGCCAAAAGCCAGGAAATCCTCAGAAGTGTGTGGATGTTTTCCAACAAATTCTATTTAGGGCACATCATTACCGTTCTTATATTTTATCAGTATCCTATTTTTAGTTATATGTTAGCTATTCTGCAATAAGAAAACATAAGTGGATTCAGATACTACTAAGGGATCTGATGTTTTGTATATTGCCCATCCTTTTCATTACTTGAAAGTATTAATGGGAAAAAAAATCTTTCAAACAGAATATTCAACAGCTTTGTATGGTGAGCTGCATTTTATATGGCTAATACATCTCATTATAAGGGTTTCATTTGCCTCTGACTTCTTGTCTAGTTGTATTAGTCTTTTTTTTTTTTCTTTGCTGATGAAAACATCTCTAAAAGAGATTTTTCCCAATGGTTAAATGGTAAAAATAGGAGTTACTGGAGTCTGGAAAATGATTGAGGGAAATCTTCCTCTGGCTAAAACAAGCGGGAAAGCATACAGCAAGTTCAATGTCACCATTGACTGTGTTGTCAATATTCAGAAGGAGAATGTTTCTAACCACACAAACTGTAAAAACGGTATTTTAGCTAGGGTAGTGACCTCTGCTTTAAGAACTGCTCATGCTGCAGCAGTAACTAGATTTTATTCTGGTAGGCCGAACGGACTATAAGCCTACTTCTGCCCTCAGCACGACATGCACATCCTTTAGCATTCAGGAGACACCCGAACTGAGATATGCCAGTTTACTGCCATGCTCTCTGGCACTGCTTTGTGAAGAATATAGTCTGAAAAACGTGGCCAAAAGCCTTTTTGAACAGGCAATACACAAATCACAGTTTACAGTAGATTGAAATTGAAATAGTATCAGGCTGAAGTAATGCAGGCAGGAAACTGCTGTCTGAACTCAACAAGGCTTTCCTTCCTGCTTGTAAATCTCTCCCTCCTGCTTATTGACAAAAAGAGATTACAGGCATGTACGGTTTGGCTTTGCCCTCCAGTGATAGGTGATTTCCAGACCTACGCATCGATGTAAACAAATGTTCTTAAAGCTAGTGTCCATCATTTACACCAAGATCTCTTCAGATTATCTTGAAACTACCTGGAAACCGGTGCATACAGATTGCAATTAGTGTGCTTGAGGCAAGTGCTACATTCTCCTGTTGCAGTGAAGTGACTGCACCTACACTTAGTCCCAGGTTCCTGACTGTCCTCTATGTTTCCACCTCTCTCATGCCAGGTGGCTGGTACTGGGTCTGCGATTACTTATTCCATTGCCTTGTTTTCCCGCATTTTTGACCAAGTGCCATGTGAATCTCACTTAAAAAAACAAAACAAACGATTACATTTTCCTTCTTCCTTTCCTGTCCCCCTTTCCGGTGCTGCACTAAGGGACTTCGCCTCAACTCACAGCTGGCTAAAAGTCAAAATTGTAAAATTGCAATTCAGTAGCACGGGATCAACGTAATCAAAACTAGGGATTAAAAAAAAAAAGTCCCAAACTTCTTGCTTTCTGATTTTAATGAAACATGAAATTGGGCAGTACTTAGTTCTGTGGTTGAGAAAGTAAATAGTCTACCTTTAGATTAGCATTATTCGTGTTTGAAACTTTGTCTTTTTGTTCCTCATAACAGGCCTTTTAGCCTGTCTCCCGGTTGGGTGAAATACCGAAAATCTCTGAAAATTATGCAGCTGACTGTGGCAGGTGCCAGGGGGAAGGATATGCAAGGTTTTACTGTCCCTTTAGCATTTTTGGGGTCTGTGGTCTACTCTAGCGGACAACACCTTTACTTGACTAACTTTGTAGCGAAATACTTTGCGCTAACCATGAGCACTGCACTCCTGTTTGGCATTATTCTGTAAAATTATTTTTTGCTACAAAACTCGAGAAAACTTGAGTTGGTCTGAACAGAACTATGGTGAAAACTTGAGGAAATGTCAATCTTTACCAGTGCTATACTTTATCAGAGCTCTTTAAAGACAAAAACTTGGACACAAATGAAACATTCCTCTTCATCCCTGTAAAACATATGCATAATTTGGCTACCTGGCACTTTTGCTTTTGCAAGGATAAAAAAAATAAAACCATCTAATTTTATAACCCTTCTCTATGGCGAGGCAGTCTCTTAATGGTAAAGCTTTTCATTGTGACAATTTCCCAATGTAGCTATAAGCTTTATTGATTAAACAAGACAAATAAGTAGTACTAAAACAGGCAAACATAACTATTCATGAGTAGCCACTTCTTTTTCAATGCTTAGTACAGTTTCCAACTGTCCTTCAAACAATTTATCAATTGACGATGCTTGCTAAAAAGGCAAACTAATTTTATAGTCAAAAATAGGATTTGCTACATAGAGTCATTGTAAACCATCACTTAGGTCCTGTAGCGATTAGGCAAGCCAAACCCCACATTTGGCTTTTAGGCTATTTTTATTCTTTCAGAATATTAACGAAAACACTGAAAAAAAAAAGGAAACAAATAAGAGGTCAACTTACAAAGTCTCTAGGCTGTGGAGCCCATCAAAGCATTTCTTTCCCAGGGAGTGGATTCTATTGTTATGGAGATGTCTGCAGGGGAACGTTAAGCACACAGTCAGGAAAGCACACGGCACACAGTGGACTGAAGCAAAACATTTTGATGGTTAAACCAAAATAAACTTATTTTCAGGCATGCACTGATTGTATGTAAGTCATGCTTTTGCAAGAGCATGTATAGGAGACAAGTCCACCACCATCCCCGCCTTCTCCCAATATTTCCCCACCCATGCAGCTTACATTTGGTGTCATAGAAGGGATTGGTTTTAAAACCACCTAGACTGTGTAAAAAGGATATATGCTGGAGTTCCAGGTTGGGGTTTGCATATCGAATATTGGGAAATTGTAGACATATTCTCATTGCTGGTTAACTAACATGTTGCCTTAAAAACTGTGCGTGAAGTGTGAGGCGTATATCTGGAAGATGTATATTCAGAGTGTTAAAGGGTATGGCAACGACAGGAGCGGGTGAGGAGAAGGATAATACGGCAGACAGGAAAGGGGCATTAGGCTTGCAGAATGAAAGAAGACACAAAGGCATAGGACAAAAAAGCCACAGCTTCAGTGAGATGAGTAAACTAGCTGATCTTAAAAGTCCTGTACCTTGCCTTCTATCGAAACTATAAAAATCAACAACTATTTCCTCAAATGTTTAGCAATTGAAAGCAATTTTGTTAACGTATTTCAAACAACTCTCCTGCATGAAGGCTGACAGTGCTGCCTACTTCTAAGTCTTTTAGACCGACAGGGAAAAAACCTACTCTGTATGGAGCTCACTAATGTGAGTAGATACAACTTTGAGCCACTTCAGGCCGTTTTTTAAAAAGGGTGCCTTTTCCCTAGCAGATTTGTCCTTCTGTTTTATTCTTATCCCCTACCCCTATAGTGGAGGGAAACTATGGGAGTAACACTTTAAAAGAAAAGAAGAGCCGTGGATGAGGGGCTGCTAGGCACTCTCACTTCAATGCTTCATTCTGCTCTGAAAATAATGTTAAAGATCAGGGGTTCTCTGAATGTTCTGCAGAACCTACAGAAATTGAGTCTACCTGACCATAAATTGCAGGGATTGTGATGGCAAAATGCAAGTGTTCTGTGGGTTTTTCCTTTCCTAGGAAGAAACTAATAAACTTTTTTTTTGTTTTTTATGACTACACTGACTTTTAATGCTTTAGTTAACACGAAGAGTGCATCTCCAAATTCCAATTATGTTTGGATCTTTAATGACAGAGCTTCAAACCTGCTCCAATTGACCATGCGTTTTTGCACTGAGTTGAAAATTTGCTGGACTGTATAGAGCAGCAAAGAAAAGAAAGCAGAACCACACACAAAGATTTTGATCAGCCAAAAATATCAGATGTTGTAGATCGTGAGGAATTACAAAATTATTAATCACTATGAAGCCCAGAAGATCAGAAATAAGCAAGGCAGAACTAGAATAAGGAAATCTAACTAAGCAGAAGCAATTAGGACATAAACCCAAACAATTTTCTCCTGCATTTAACTGTCCTCTTCTCACTATTTTATGGTAGGGATCTGGAGAACAATGTTCAAGACAGCCTCTTGTCCTTAGCATTAGTGAGATAAGTCTACGTCCTCAAACCAGGACAGTCCAGAAACTGCCAAATGACAAGTCCAACCACTCTTTAATTTGAATGGGATTAATACTTAATGTAAACAGAAGGCAAAGATTTTGCAGCACAAGGCAGCTGCTAACCCCCATTTTTGGTGACCTATATGCTCATATGAATATATTAAGCACTAGGCAGAGATGGTGATTAGAACTGTCAATAAAGAACATTGGCGTGTGCCAGGTTCAATGCTTACACTGGGGCTAGGATATGCTAAAATATGGTAAGTGTCTTACAGACTACGGTTTCAGACAGCTTGTAAAGCTTGCATATATTATTCTCTCTTTAATAATGCTAACATTTTCCAAAGTATCCTGAAATAACTTCTCCACCTCAGCTCTCCTCCTCGGTTTCTCCAGCCAGTCTAGAATTTTTTCCACTTGGTACATTCCCAGAAGGTAAAAAGCTGAAGCCACGCTCCACAGCACACCTTCCAGATTTTGGTGCGAGCTACGCATGTTTTGTTTAGTTGAACTGGTACGCAAACGTAACAGAACACAAAACTACATATACTTTCTATGAAGGGAAATGGATACTTTTTCTACTGGACGGCATCCTTTCCATGTCATCCAGAAAGCTTTCAGTTCATTTCCTGTGTCTAATCTTCTCTCATTCAGCCTTAGAGTCCTAGAGGGCACACAATTTATCTCTTCCTGTTTGTTTTGCTGACCAGATGATAGGGCGATTTTTTAATTCCCTTACACAGTTCTTTACTGGAGAGGGAAACTTACAAGCTAGATCAAAACAAGCGATTCGGCACATGCTAGTGTAACTTCAGGAAGGTGTAAAAACTCCGTTTCTCCAAGATATTTTTTTAAATTTTGGTTTGTAGCACATATACAACCCAGAGAACTTGATTTGTATTTCAAAAAGGACATTTTCTGCGACAAACAGAATCGACCTCTTGGTAAAGCAATATCACTAAGCCTAGTGCAAATATAGAAGGGAAACTGCAGATTTATAGCCCCAAGGTATCAATTTAATATTAAGACTGTAAGACAAAATAGACATTTAATTAACCCATGTATATACCTATTTACCCATCATTTGCCAACTGGGAGGGACTAGGGGGACATTTAATTATTAAAGGTTGTCTCAAGTAACACCTGAATTAAACATTGCATCTTCAAGTGATTTATCACAAAGAAGTCAAAGCCCTGCAAAGAAGCTGAGATTGTGTCTAAAAAGCAATCAATAAAACTTACAGAACTACCAAACTGGATAGGTTTCCAAAAGCATAGTCTGGTATGTAACGAATTTTATTCAGTGCCAATGTCATTGCCTGAAGTGCTGGTAAACTTCTAAAAGCTTGGACGGGAATTTCTGTCAAAGAATTATCGTCTAGCCACAGGTGTCTAAGGGAGACCAAGCCATTGAAGCAGTTGGGGGGCACATAGTTGATGTGGTTGGCATCCAGACGTCTAGGAGAAAAAGAAATAGAGAAAATTTTGACTCTGAGGAAAGAACAGTGGATTTACACAACGGATATCAGAAGTCATCACCAAGAACACAACCCCAAAGGATGGACATGGGTTGCCACATCCATTTTTCATTTCCTGGAGGTTCTGCATTTCCATCTTGCTTGCAGCCTTACCCCTGAGACCTCACATCGTGTTTACAGGTCTCCTTGTCAGCTGGCTCTCCGCAGACAGCTCTCCTTTGGAGCCATCAATGCACTGAGAGCACACACTGATCATTTTTGAGCAGAGCCTCTCTACAGATCGGGCGGGAATTTGTTTCCTTTCCCAATTATTTGAAAGTATGGAATAAAAAAGTGCAAGAAATTCAGCCGGAGATTGTCTTTCAGAACCTATAAATTACTGAGCTGCAAGATGATTTGGGTTTCCATGCACCAGACAACCCTTCTAAGAGCCAAAAATTATACTTCTGAGTCCCTGTTACTGTTTTACTTTTTCTTAAATATTGCTTATTCCAATTATTCTAATGAGCACTGAAGTTCACATTTTTCAGTAGTGGAGCATAATATTTTTAAAATAGAGATTAGTGTTGCTAATGCAATGGATTTATTTTGAAAGTGAAGTTATTAAATACTTCAGTTGCTGCAGAGCCAACAGAGGGAGCTCAACTGCACGTCGTACCTCTTCAGAGTGGTATCTTGCTCTCACACTTGTGTAAATAAGGATTAAATCTACTGAACCTTTTGCAGATGTGGCGCTGGAAATATTATGTCATATATTCACTGGCTTTTGCTTTTGCTCTGTTTTGCTTTCCCCTTGTGATGCTTTCAGGGAACGACTGAAAAGTCTGCTTCAGATTTCTGAAACTTCATGAAACATCCAGATTTTGATCTGTGCTCCAATACACTTTTTCTGCTTTCAATGTGTTGTAGCGACTTGCACCTTGCTCAGAACATGAAAGCCATGCTCTAAAACTTTTCTTGAAGATGTACGTACAGAGGAGTAATTAAGTGAATGGTGAAACAGAAATAAATTTAAATAGATGTTTGAAAACACTACAGAACAAACAGCCACACCCAGGGTACAAAGAAGTAGTTCTGCGCAACCTAAATTTGGTCTGTTTGAGAGAAATGCAATACTCTTTGTGGCGGGCATACTAATCTCTTTATTTAAAGCTGCTTCCTCATTTACAGTCATGTAAAATGTCAGGTCCATTCTACCTCCTGCTCCATGCTGCTCCTACCTACTGCATGAGAACAAATAATGACGGCTAAGGCTCCGTGCCAGGCTGGCAAATAACTGAGACAAGGTCAGTTGGAACAAATGTATACAGTTCAGTGTCAAAGCCCTTGTACAATTAAATTTTCAATATAATAACTGACATGGCAGGCAGCACAGACAGAGCTTCCAAAATAACTCAAGGGTCTGTCAACAAATGAGTGAGGCTGGAAATGTTTAGAAATACTCATGCTCTACCTCCCCCATTCCCCAGGCAACAACCATGCTACGCCTGTGTTTTCAAGTAAGGTATAATTTGAATGAGTAGATGAGATTTCTTTGTGTTCAGTCAGAAGCAAATTTCTTCCCTGAGTGATGCTGGTATGTAAACTAAGAAGTTACAGTTGCCTTAGTTTGACAGTTACACTGATTAAAGAATGGAGGCTTTATTCAAACTAAATGTGTTACTGTATTACAGCTAACATCTTGTTCAATAGGAAGCCTGCCTGTGCAGCTCCGACATCCCCGTTGACTCCACAGGAGTTACTCACAGGATGCCTGGCTGCGCGGCAAAGCCAACAGTCAGTTGTTTGTATGTGATCCTGTGGTTGAAATGGCAGTATTTCTGCTGTCGTCAGTGAGACCAGGATTTTTACCTTACCAATATTTGGTAGTAAATCGAGGAATTGATTTTTTTTTAATAGATGAAGTTTCCAAATATAACCCCACCACTGGCTATGTAAACAAAACACACAACACAGGAAGAAAAACAGGACTGCTGTAATATAGATGAAATCCTAGGTAGTTGAATTATTGCTTAAATAAAGCTTGGAAGAAATCAAGAAGCTACAACAATTTGTGCCGCAGGTCCTGTAACTGGATTACATATCCTGCAAGTTCTCGTAAGAAGTACTCCCTCAAGTGCTCTTTTGTTATCTAATCTTTTTAAAGTTTCCAAGTACCGTTTTCCCTCTCACAGATATTAAAAGGTTTCAGCGGTGGTTATGTTTCCTGTCATACTACAGGTAATGCACACGGATGGATAAAGTGTTGATCAAAATCGCCGTTTTCAGCCAATTGTTTTACACGTGTTGATCAAAGTTTTGGCACTTCCAGAACTAAACCCATTAACTCACAAACATGACCCTATTTAGAATTGAAAATACATAGATAACGTGGTGAGTTTGAAAGCTGCTATTATATTCCAGAGGGACCCAATTTAGAGAAACAGAAATGCTTGATCTCTTCTGATAGGCAGCAAGTAAATAAAGCAGCCAGTATGAAATTCACCATGTGCTCATTTAAAATGTCCGAACCTTTCAAAGCAAATGCTCGAGCGATGTGGACTGTATCCCACTGGTGTTTCCTGTGACATACTGTGAATGCTATGACCATGTGCATAAATTATGAAAAGATATTATTCATGCAGAATTGTAAACAGGACTCATTTATTGGTACTCTAAAATGAGTAAAGGTCAATCTTTGAAAAAGATTTCTATTTGCATTTTTTGATCCATTTAATATGACTGGATAATTAGTTTGACACCACTGGTAGGTTTCTAAGGGAATACATATTTTTTTCCTTCCTCTCGGTCTTCTCTCAAGAGCAAGCCCAGCTACAACCTGCATGTACCTTGTGATAAGGAAATTTCTTAATGTCGTGTTTGAGCGTCTTTCTCATTCACTCAGGCTTAAATCAAATTCTAGATACAGGGTCCGGAAGAAGATTTCTCCCGGGTCATTCTCCTCTCTGAAATTAACAGCTATTACATGGATTGCCTCTTCTTGCAATGGATAAGGGCCTGAACACAACGAAGGGACTGGAGGAGAGCCACAAACAACAGATAAACAAGTCAAGGACAAAACGTTTCTTCTGATGTTTAAGTTTAAAATAGGAGAGGCAAAACCAAATGAAAAGGAGAGAAGTGAGAGCACACGAAGACTGATTTTGGGCATGGTGGATTAAAGAAGGGACGCACTCCTCCCTCTCCTGCCACCTTCCTCTTCTCCTGACCTGGATCTGTTACGCAGGGAGCCACAGCCAAGCCTCATCGCAAGGTATGGGGCATTGATGGACAGGGGTTGGGGACAGGGCCTGTCTTGGGAGGGTATAATGGGCAGGAGGGGGTCACCTGCAGCCCCACCATCTTTGCTAGCATGTGGTGACAGGGAACCTCTCAAGGGTTTGTTCACAGGAGCTTGACTAAAGCCTCATTTAGGTCATGGCAAGTGATACCGAAACTGGCTTTGAAAAGTAGATGTAATCAAAACATAGCTAGCTATTGTGAGCCATGTTTTTCAAACATGGCCTTTTATGCAGGATATCCCCTTCAGTCCACAGGGAAAAATGCTAGGACTATTGTAAAAGCTTAATTACAGCACACCAGCACAGCAGTTCCCACAGCTCACTTTCATCTCTGCCCTTGTATGGGCTTCTACAGGACTGATACAAAGGGCCCTGTGTGGCAACAGCAAGACCAAAAAAGAAAAGTCACAAGTCACAGTTTAGGAGCATTTGTTTCTGTCCCACTGCTCAGTTTTACATGAGGAGGTCTCTGCAGCCTTGGGAGTTTCAGTCCTTAGTGTTTCTATTCATAGCCAAACGTGCTGCTCAGGTCTTTTGGTAAGATGGTGGGCCAGGATGCTAGCACGTTGCGTAAAGCACTAACAGCCAACTGCAATACTACGTACCAAGACTGGCTCTGATACTGGGTACTCTCAATCCCCACCGGTGGGAAAAAGGAGAGGCCTGAAGGAGTTGTTGGGTTATCCTAGGAAACTGGCTGCAGACTCAGATCAGAAGTCCACAGCTAGACCTGCACATTTTGGTGTGGCTGGGAACGCTCCCCGGTCCTGCAGCCAACTGGCTCGGAGCGGCCCGTGTTACGCTAATGACCTCTCCTAGCCTCCCAGATGAGGTGGCTGTATGCAGAGCACCTACCAGGGATGGTCCCAGGGGCGTGCAAACTGCCAGATGGCCCCCAGGAACAGTTCAGGCAAATGTTAGTTGGCATGGGTCAGAAGTGGGCCAAGGACTCTGTTAACAGTGCAGCAGGACAGACGGTCAAGGCCGGTGCCTGGGAGCACTCTGAAGCACTGTTTGCTTTGCTAGGCTGGCTGTAGCCACAGTCCATCACTGTATGGTGCCCAGGAGGATCTCCTTGGAAATCTCGTGTGGGCTCCAACACTGCTAACCACTCCAACAGCAACCTGTTGTCTTCCTCCCACATATGGTGTACGTCCTGGTGGGCTTCAGCCACGCAAGATGATTCTTGGCTAACATTTCTGAGATCGTCAAATTTGTCTGTCCCTTACAAATGTGATAAAAAAAAATCCCTCTTTTGAGATCAGTCAGAAAAGAGTCAGATGTCTAGTAGCTTCTACCGGATGAAAGAAAACATCACCCAGTGGCCTGAAATTGCCGATCTAGTTCAGCCTATTTGCACTCTGCTTTGAAAGCAACTGGCCCTACAGCTGGTTGAGTTGGGGACTGCACCCAAAAACACCAGTAGCACATGCATTTTTGGGAACCTTGCACCACCATCATCTTCCTCCCAACTGCTTATCAAGCTAGAAAAGTGTCTGTGACTGAGAAGGGTGGTCTGACAAGCAAACTAGTGCTCCTTCTATGACAAGGTGACCCACGTAGTGGATGAGGGAAAGGCTGTGGATGTTGTCTACCTAGATTTAGTAAAGCCTTTGACACCATTTCCCACAGCATTCTCCTGGAGAAACTGGCTGCTCATGGCTTGGATGGGCATACGCTACACTGGGTAAAGAACTGGCTGGCTGGCTGGGCCCAAAAAGTGGTGGGGAACGGAGTTAAACCCAGCTGGTGGCCGGTCACAAGTGGTGTTGCACAGGGCTCAGTACTGGGGCTGGTTCTCTTTAGTATCTTTATCAATGACCTGGATGAGGGGATTGAGTGAACCCTCAGTAAGTTTGCAGGTGACACCAAGCTGAGTGGGACTGATCTGCTTGAGGGTGGGAAGGCTCTAAGGAGGGATCTGGATAGGCTGGATCCGTGGGCCAACTGTATGAGGTTCAATAAAGCTAAGTGCTGGGCCCCGTACTTGAGTCACAACAACCCCATGCAATGCTACAGGCTTGGGGAAGAGTGGCTGGAAAGCTGCCTGGCGGAAAAGGACCGCAGGGTCTTGGTCAACAGCTGGCTGAATATGAGCCAGCAGTGTGCCCAGGTGGTCAAGAAGGCCAACAGCGTCCTGGCTTGCATCAGAAATAGTGTGGCTAGCAGGACTAGGGAAGTGATTGTCCCCCTGTACTTGGCACTGGTGAGGCCACACCTTGACTATTGTGTTCAGTTTCGGGCCCCTCACTAGAAGAAAGACATTGAGGTGCTAGAGCATGCCCAAAGAAGAGAAACAAAGCTGGTGAAGGGTTTGGAGCACAAGTCTTGTGAGGAGCGGCTGAGGGAAATGGGGTTGTTTAGCCTGGAGAAAAGGAAGCTGAGGGGAGACCTTATCGCTCTCTAAACTACCTGAAAGGAGGTTGTAGTGAGGTTGGTGTTGGTCTCTCCTCTCAAGTAAAAAGTGATAGGACAAGAGCAAATGGCCTCAAGTTGTGCCAGAGGAGGTTTAGATTGGATGTTATGAAAAATTTCTTCAACAAAAGTGTTGTCAAGTATTGGAACAGGCTGCCCAGAGAAGCCGTTGAGTCGCCATCCCTGTAGGTATTTAAAAGATGTGTAGATGTGGTGCTTAGGGATATGGTTTAGCGGTGGACTTGACAGTGCTAGGTTAACGGTTGGACTTGATGAACTTAAAGGTCTTTTCCAACCAAAACATTTCCATGATTCTATGTTTCAGTCACTTTTCTGTTTCCTAGTGCACCCCAGGGCTCTAGTAGTATGGATGGTTAAGACATGCAACAAAATGAGGAGACTGAAATGGTGAGGTTTGAGACATCATTGCGTATGTGCACAGATGCCTATAGGGGTACACACAACCTTGATTTAAACTGTGGGAAATTCCTCCTCAGGGAGTTTGTGGGTACCTGTTGAGGTACTGGGTTTCCTAAGAAGGATAATGCCTCCTGTAGGCTTCATTGTGTGAACATTGTGACATGGAAAACCACAACTAAAGCTCCTGTCTTTTAATGAAAACAGTTCTCTTGGGAGAATGTGTTTTCATCAAAGTTGTTTTGTCTTTTAACTAAAAATCAGGATTATTAAAACAAGCATCAAAATGGAAAAAAATTGTTTAAAGTTAACATTTCTGAAAAAAAGGCTTTTTGATTTTAAGCCTGAACTGGGAGCATTTCAGAACTCTGTGTCCTCAAAGTATTTGTTTAGATTAAGAACGAAAACTTCTCTTGAAATGTCAAATACTTGGAGGAGTAGGGAGAAGATGAAAAATCCATTTTCTGACCTGTTCCATCCAGGCAATTATTAAGAATAGACAAGACGATTTCTAGATAATCTTTATGTAAAACTTGGTGTCACCATCAGGTGCTCCACAAATACTGAAATATCTTAAAAATTAAATTCAAGTAATTTACAAATTCTGTTAGGAAATTTAAAACAAATTGCATTGATACTATTTTCTTATCTTGATACTTGTAAAGTCAAATTAATTTGCTTCACTAAATTCCAACTTTGCAGGTTGTCAAGGGAGAAGAGATGTTTACTTCTTTCTGCTATCAAGTGTTTCTGGTGCTTTGGAAGAGGAACTGTGTTGTATTCTGCCCTATTTTCTACTATTACAGTAAAAATGCTCTTAAATTCTCCAGGAATGAAAGCAGGTGATACAGTAAGCAATGTTTGCTTTTAAATGTCCTTCGTGACTGGTTTGGCATGGGGACTGACATAGCTCCTGATCTGTTCTTGATTTGGACTATTTCTGTGGCTGACAACGCAGCAGTAAAAGCTGCTCACTAACAATGATGTCTGAACAAGAAAATAAACAGGGAGGGAAGTTTCATCTGTAGTATTCACTGCAAAGAGTTGTATTACAATAGTCCCAATAAAAGAATAGCAGAAGCTTTGCTTTTCCACCAGCAATGCCAGTTATGCTTTCCTCCTTTATTTAGCAACATTCACAAACGGAGATCTGCAACTTATTGGTTGCTAGTAATATAAAATTTGTGTTAATGTGTTCAGTGAAAAAACAATAAAAAAAAAATCATATATCATTGCCTGCTTTACCACTCCCTTCTTGTTCAAAAATACTTAAATTATATGCCAATTCTGATGCGTAAGGAATGTCATTAGAAATGACAAGATAATTACACCAGGGAAAAAAGACACCTGTTTAAACAAATACATACATTAAATGAAAAAAATGGACAGAAAACAAGCTGTTAATTAATAACAATATTTGAAAAACAAGTCAATATACATATGTAAAAGGTTTTTGGACTATACAGGTATATTCAGAATCACTAAAAGGCTTCTTGATTTAGAAGTAGAATGGAGATATTCATGCTGTGGTAAACACAAAATCCAGAGACCATCTGCTTATAGTCAGTTCTAAAGAAATACGTTTGCTCAAGGTGAGTAACAGGGAAGACAGCATTCAAGTGAAATTTCAATCCCTGCTGCCAAGATCTAAGTTGTGACACATCAGTGATTGCGTGTTCCTCCCTTTGAGTCATGGTACCTGTGAACATATTTTCCTCTTTTTGGCTTAACAGAAATAAATGCCATTTGAATTGTAAGCACTAGTAATCCAGATAATTTGTATTCACACTAGATTTCAGAGGAAAATTATAGCCCATATAATAATTTGAAGATATCCTTCTGCTGAACTTTGAGATCAAAACCACATCTCAAAATCAACATGTTCTGGTGTCTTGCTGAAATCCTTTTGCCACAAGGGGAACTGGAGTCCTGTGCAATCATTGTCCAAGCTCTGGTATCTGAACTCATTTATTAATCAAAGTAGCACGTCACTGTTGTTGACTATTGAACTACAAAGACTTTTATAAAATTGGAGATTTTAATACTGTTTAATCTTATTTTTTGCTTCAGTGGCAGAAAAAAACATCGTTTGTTTTAAAGCAACCATATGAGATTTTCTCCTAGATTTTTGCTGCTGAAGATGAAATTCACAATTTTTAGGGTTTTTTTTTGGTTTTTGGTGGCCATTTCTCATTTTACAGTATTTATTGAATAATGTCTGCTGTCTGAAGAAGACTGATCTATTCTAGAGGTAGGTCAAGCCTTAAGAAATTCATGAATATTTATCACTCAAACTTGCCATGCCATTCCGCATGCCAGCAATATTACAACTTGGACAAGAAAGCGGAAGAAACTGTTGCCTGTTCCTGCAACGCGTCAGTTCTTCTGTGTGCCACAGGCCACTTAACAACAATTAATGTATCTATTAATATTGATACTTTTACTGTAATTTTTGAGCATGCAATCCAGAAATACCTTTTTGTCCAAAAATTTGTGATGAATTTACATTACAAGTGAACATGGAAAATTTGTGTGTGCATATACACAACCACATATTGCGCATGTACGCACACACAATTATGTATGTATACTCATGTAATAATGATGTTAACATAATCCTCTTCACATTGATTAAGGTAGCAAGGCTGTTGGTATGGCTTGCCCCTCCACATGACAGTCTTTCTTTAGTAAAACCAGAAAAGGCAGAGATTTGAGTCCTGTCACCAGTTTTCAGTTTTTGGCATTTATACTAACGTAAAGCAAAGGGTTAATGAGGCTTCCAGAAATCATGCTACCTGCATAGTTAAACAGAATAAATACAAGTAGTTGCTATCTTATAGGAATTGCCTTTGTGAAAGCTTTTAACCTCTTAATTACAATCTTGAAAAGAATCCTGCTATTTCAAAGGTTTCAAGAAAGAATTCCTATTGTAACTCAGAAACCAATGCAAGCACCATGTCGTGAACAGAAAATTCCTAGACCATATGAAACAAGAAACTGAATCTGCACACACTTTTATCTGAGAGGCACAACCCAGTTTAAGCAAACAAAAGAATAATAGTTTTCTTTTCCTCAAAGAGGTCTCCTTGCTGGTGATCATCTTTCAGGTGATAGCAGCTTTTCTGTACAAACCCGTATCATTCCATCTTGTGTCTGCTACACAGCTGTCTAAAGCTTTCTACTGACCACTCCGATTCTTCCCCTGTTTTAATTCTGTCACAAAATATTGGTCCTTTACATAGACTGCACAAACTATGTCTGGTGTACTTCTTCAGCTTCTCACCCAAGGAAGAAAATATTTGCCACAAAGCCCGAGTGAGACTATCATTTTGTTTAGAAACTGTGCTGAAAATTCAACAGTCTCTTTCAGAGCAACAAAGGAACTCTTGTTTGCTTGGCTTATCGTGTTTTGGTCCAGAATGTGTATAGAGTGTTGTGATCTTAGCAAGACTTTTTTGTTTGTTTAGCAGAAAGAAAATCTAATATAGTCACTAGACCAGCATTTTCTCACGACTTTTTCAAAGATCAAAGGAAAGAACTGTAACCTCAAAAGTATATGGCTGAGATATTTCAGTCTGTGTCTGGTCAATAAAGAAAAAAGGCACTGACCAAATAACAATTATAAGATAATTAATTCTTAGGGCTCTTTCACCTTTAGAAACCTTAACGAATGCTTTGTATATTAAGAAGGTAAACGTTGTTCAAGACAGACAAGAGAACCTGGGAGCTAATACGGTATAATGTGTGTGTTTGTGTCATGGTAGGTTATACACAGATGACATAATTTTGCTGGAAATCAATTAATTCCATTAATTCTATTCTTCAGATTTTGGCTGAAGTGAATGTATGCAAAAGACGTTAGCCTTGTGGTGGAACTTCTTTATACATGAAAAAAGGAAGAGAGCATGTTCAACACAGTACATTTCTCAGTCAATACATCTTAACTCTAGACTGGACAGCTTAGTAAAGATGCTCACTCTATCCTTGTCATTGTTAGACTTTTGCCAGAGCTGTTGGTGATCAGCGCACACTGTAGTAACATCTTTTGTGAGGAGGATTGGGGCAAAGACCACTTCGGCAAACTGGACACCCACAAGTCCATGGGCCCTGACAGGATGCACCCACAAGTGCTGAGGGAGCTGGCAGATGTTATTGCCAAACCACTCTCTATCATCTTCGAAAAGTAGTGGAGAACAGGAGAGGTGCCTGAGGATTGGAGGAAAGCC
>VZSC01002529.1:911369-966556 GCA_013398225.1 Steatornis caripensis
ATCTAAAGGCGGGTGTCAAGAGGACGGGGCCAGACCCTTTTCAGTGGTGCCCAGCGACAGGACAAGGGGCAGCAGGCACAAACTGGAACACAGGCAGTTCCATCTGAATATGAGGAGGAACTTCTTTACTGCGAGGGTGACAGAGCCCTGGCACAGGCTGCCCAGGGAGGCTGTGGAGTCTCCTTCTCCAGAGAGATCCAATACCCGCCTGGATGCGTTCCTGCGCACCCTGGTCTAGGGGCACCTGCTTTAGCACAGGGGTTGAACGAGATGATCACCAGAGGTTCCTTCCATTCTGTGATTCTGTGATAGTTACTTGAAATTCCAGATTGACTTCCACATTTGGATCTTGAAAATTTTTAGCAAAATAATTTTATTTTGAAGTAATTTTGTGAAAATATAAGGTGATCAACTAAAACGCAGAGTAAGCTGACATCTTACTCTGTCCAAAGAACCTGCCTGCCTGTCTTCAGTCATCCAGATATTTTATGCTGCACACTCAAAATCAGTAGATACTTTAGAACTTTTTTTTGTATCAGGAGACAATGGAATTCTGTAGATATTTACTGAGTCCTGTGTTGAGATAGCAAGGGTGGCCTTGTGGTTGCAAAATGTGAACTGCAAGTGCAGCAGAAGGAACTGGTGCTACTCAATTGACTGAACAAGAACATGCCAGATGAATTTTTGTATAGATAGGTGTGAAGTGAGGCACTTAGGGAAAAGGCAATTCAAACTTTACACGACAAACTCTTGAGGAGCTGCTAACACGCTAGAAAGAGGTCCTGCAGTTGTAATAAGTAAGAAAATAACAGCTCAGTGTTTAGAAAAGGTTAAAAAAAAAGAGGCAAAAGAAAGTTTGGAGGGTTAGTAGGAAAGTAATCAAAAAAGCATTCATAATTCCTCCTGCACATGCTGTGCAGATCTATTCCCTCCTTGACTCATCTCCCATCAAATATACGAGAACTGAAAAAAAGTCAGTAAGAGTGACAAGGATGACCAGAGGAAGGGAATAGCTCCCACATGCGAAACAATCCTAACAGCCTACATCTGAAAAACGTGACTATTGGAGATACGACAGAGGTCTATAAAATTTGGCATACATCAATAAGGAACTGCTGCTTCCACTTTCTCCTGATGCTGTACTTAGGGGACATCAAATGTGGTGGGAAGTTCCAGGTAAATAACAGGAGGTGCTTCACTGTGCTCCAAGGGGCTAGCCGATAAGCAGATATGCTGCCACAAAAAATCATGGTTGCTACTTTGGCTCAAAAAACAATCATGCAAACTCATAGAAGAAAACTCTTTAAGAACTATTACATTCAAAGAAGTCTCACTGAGTCTCTGAGTGCCAACCTCCGGCAGGTGGGACAGTTTACCAAAGGAGTAGTAGTATATTCTTTACCTGACCTTCTAGTTTTCCTTTGGCATCTGCTGTTGAAGACTGGATATTGGGCTAGGTCAGCTTTCAGCATGACCTGGTACAACCATTTTCTGTTATGGGGCAGAAGTACATCAAAACAATTTCATTCATACCACGAAGCAGCCAATCCTCACTCCCGGTGTACCAGTTCTGGGAGGAGTTCTGTTAACACTGAAGCTTGTGGACTGAGTCAGCAAGGCACAGTCAAGAACTATAACTATGGAGACCTGCCTGAAGCACAGAATATGATTAAGTATCCCCTAGTATGCTTTGTTTCATGAGTTAATAGAGTTTTCCATACTGCTTAGAAAGAAAAAAATTACACTAAATGAAAAAACCCAAGGGGCCATTTGGGATTCTTTCTTTTCCCCTGTAAAGAATCTTAACAAGAAGCCATGGGAAAGACCAGTGCTCAAGGGACCATATTCTTCTTGACAGACAGAAAGCGTTGCAGTGCAAGGAGTGTCTTCTGAGACAGTGGACCAGTTTATAACGCCGCAAAGAAGCTGCTGGTGTCATGAAATTACTGGAATGAAATCAGTCACTTTTGATGTTTAACTGAGAGTACAGTTCTCTTGAAAAGCAGCTCAAAGAGAGTTAAAAGAAAAAGTTGATTCAGCACATTATTAAGTGATATTAACAGGTAATTAATAGGTAACCATATATTATTGTTCATGCAAGGTTACAAGTTGATTTATCAAGTATACTCACAGAGACTGCAGGCTGCGCAAGTTCTGGAGCGCTTCAGTAGGAACCTGGCGTAGCTGGTTATTCTGCAGCATCCTACGTTTTGAGCAGCACAAAACCCAGAAACAACACAGTAAAGATAATTTCTTTCTATTGTCAATTTTCTTCCAAGCTTACTTCCTTTGTACTGTTCCATTTCAAGATTACGAACAAAGGAGAGCTACACAAACACTCCCTTCCCCCGCCCCTGTCAAATGTCAGTTCTCTTCAAAGCAAACAAATACCTGTAGCATATTAGCTTTGTTAACAGCTACACATCAGCTTTGAGCAGGATTTTCAAAGCAGCTGAGGAAATTAAAATAAATCTGATTGGCTTTCAATAGGACTAGAGCTCCTAATTGCCTCCAGTGACTCTGAAATTGTCACCCTCATGTACTGATTTCATTTTCCTTCTCAAGTGCTTCAGTTTCTTATTCTAAGCAAGCTGTGAAGGATTGACTCTTCAAATCCTTACTCAGGAAAATGCTACAATGGCAAACAGAACTTTTCACTGTATGAGGAGTTCATGATTTGGTTTGAGTAAAATTTTATCTCTGTAAAAACTGCTGGGATTTTTCCCAATGAAGTGAATTTTCTCAAACGGAAGGTTGCTAGCAATGACCTGACAAATCTCTTTTCTGAAATATCCCATAATTTAGCTTGCAAAGACTGAAAAAACGCTTTTCATTCCAAAAGAACGTTTTCCTCCCTTTGAATGTGGTTTAATTCACATCGCCCAATATCCTTGTTTGGACCAACTCCTACATATATAAAAGAATTGTATGTGGGTAAAACCGAAGTGGTACATGCTGCCTTCAAAATGAGGCGTACTCCATGGGACATTGCAAATGAAATAATTTTTGGCAGGCCTAAATCTCCTTAGGCCAACGAGAGCTACAGCTGGCCAACTTAAGAATAGACAGAGTGAGAAGCTCTTCATACTTCTTTCCCACTTACGTATTTTTTTCAGCAGAGCTTTGTATACTCTTACAGTAGCATCTGGCTTGGCTTGACGCTGCCTAGGAGGCTGGCGTTCTTTCTAATAATACACTGAATTTTACATAGGTAAAGATCCCCTCTAGTATAAATACTGTGAGATGTGGCCTGCTAATAGTTTTAGTAATATATGTACTGTCTTATTACTCAAAGTAACACAAGGTTTTGTCATATTTTTTATAATTTATCTTGCCATAATTACATCGCAAAGAACAAGACATGAAATATAAACCGCATTTTAAATTACATGGTGTTCTACAGTAATGGTTTTTCCCCCTGTCTCTCAAGAAAAGGAAAAGGCAATTTACCCCCAGTTTTGTGTGATCATAAAAAGCACACTAAGATTTTTAGACTTAAAATCAGAACTTTTGAGACAACTAAAGAAACTATTAACCGAACTGATTTTTATCTTTGATATTGTACACAGACATCTACTTGATGAGCAAGTTGCTTTTAGAATGCCATTAATGTTTTCCAACCTTTGTGTTTAGGATATTTTCTACATGAAAAAATAAAGATTTAACGATGTTCATATGTATCTTCACTTCAACCGAATTGCTCAAAATGAGCTGATCAAAATATGTAATTTACCTCATCAAAACTTCACTGGTTAATTAGTTCCCTGGAGCGTTTAGGAAATCAGAAATATATCAAACAACACACAGTTTACTTACAGCACTTTAAGACTGAAAAGGCCAGCAAATGCTCCCTTAGGAATGTATGTCAAGCCATTTCCTGCAAGACGTCTGCAAAGTTTGAAAAAGGAAAAGAAAAAGAGTGAATACCTTTTCTCTTCATGTGGAATTAATTTGGTTTTCAGAAAGTGCAACACAGCTATGTTTGAGCGAGTGATGCCAGAGGCGGTAGTTTCAGAGCCTTGTTTTGCCATTAATATACTTTTAAAAGAGACAAAATGCAATTTCATTGCAAATTGAGCTTATGGTTTAGAATGCACATCGAATTCTTCATATTGTTCTTTTTGAGGATTAGAGCAATCTCAGCAACTATATACTGATACAGCAACACATATACTGATAACAATTTTGAATCATTGGATTTACAGGCATGCACTTTTGGAATTGTGCATGCATGATGTCTGTGCACACTTAACCCATTCGCACTAACATAAAAATAAATCCACATAGTAATGACCACAGTTAATTTTAAAACAACTACACGTAAAACTGCTGTACCGGTGGAATCACAGTTTTCCCTGTGAGCAGATGTGTAATAGGTTGGCATAACGTGTATTTGCTAAAATTTCTAGGCCTTTTTTTCCTACTTCTATTGCATCTTCCTTCTCAGAATGCCTGAAATTGTTTTACAGACCTAGGTAAGCACAGCAAATACCTCTGTAAAGCGTGTTACTCTGACAAAAGAAGAATGCATTCTGTAAGGTTTGTGCCTAGGAATACACATGTATTTGATGTGAAATAATGGTGTTTCTGTGTTCCCCATCAGTGCAGCTCCAGAGCATCTTGCACTTAGCCTCCTGACATCTCGGTTCAGCACCTGTACCCTTGCTGAAAACGAACTGGTAGGGGTCAGATTCCCAGTCAAGTTACTCTTTGTCAGTAGAGCCATAGTGCCTGTTGGCAACATACAGCAGGCAACAAATGCAAGTTCACATGATGTAATCCTCTTCTATTTGCAGACCAAGTTGAGCCAAGTGGAACTGGTATTTCCCATCAGCTAAGATACTGCATACCAAAATTGCAGATAGTTACCATAGACCAGCTGATGTGATAACAGAGTTGACATTTGATTTGGCCTCTGGCCCCTCAGGAAAGACCATAGGAGTAGATCCAGAAAATGCCTTAGGTACCAAGCTGCCAGAGAGAAACCTACAGCACTGTAGTAGGCACCAGAGTTGCCAATACTGTTCACGGGAAAGGCCAGGTGCTTATGACTGCAGTCCTAAAGATCGGCACTGACTGGCCCTTAAACATTGTCTTGCTTTGGAGTTTAGTTGCCCCAAGCTGACTACAGGCTCCTGAGCACGCCTTCTCTTTAGACGTCTCTTTCATACAGAAAATATAAATCGGGCCATAAAGAAAGAAAATGTGACTCTAGATCCCAGCTCCAAAGACTTTTCAGGCATTTTCAGATTACGGAAAAGGCTCTTCCCTCTACAAACACACCTGCTGAGCAATGTGACCTGTAACTGAGCAAGCGGCTCTTCCTCTCTCTATTCAAAGAATGTAACTGTGCTCCGCAGAGGCGCTCCACTTCAGACAGAGCTGCTGAGCTTGTCTCTCACTTTGGAGTACACGGGACTCTGATGGTCCGGCATCTGAGAACCGGGCACGTGCACCGGAATTCCTGCAAGCCGATGAGTGAACCAACCCTGACTCACTCTTGCTCCAAGGTGAGGCGCTCACAGGCTGAGCCTAACTTTTTTCAGATGTGTGAGAGGCTTCTCCAGCTTCAGCTTTCATTTTGAATGAAAATGGCAATGACTTTTGGGTTGTTGCTGGATCAAGCAAGTGTGTGCTAGGTTAGGCACACCAGGCTGGGTCCCTGAAAATAAATGCCGTTTGTGGATCACTGACTAGTAGAGGCTCAGGACCTACCTAGGACTGATCTCAGTTTGTGATACGATTTTTTTGAAAGACTAAAGACTGCTTCACCCCCACAGCACCCTTTTGCTCTGTTCCTTTACTGACGTGACTGGACATGAGTCTGGACACAAGCCTGGCATGAACCAGAAAGTGAGGAGTCTGCAAAACTTTACTGGAAAAACCAGTAGGTACGGGTACTGAAGTTTTCACTTAGAGCTATAAGTTACTGCTTCGAGTGTCATACGGGAAGGCTGATAAAGAGCAGAGGACTAAACCCACATGTCTAAAGACTCCAGCTGCTGCTCTGTCAGGCCACCATCCGTTTTCAAGAGTGATTGTGTTACAGCAATTTTCATAATTGTCGCAATGCAAACTGCCAAACGCACTACATGTTCATACCACCTGTTTGAATGGGAATACTCTTCATAAAATGCGCTAGTTGAGAAAATCAGACCTGTTTAAGAGCTCCTGGAGAAGGACTCTGGCAATTACCAAGCATGCTCCTCCCTGTTGCAAATGCAGGACTGTAGCAATTTAATTGGGACACTAAGCAGCTTTAAAGTTTTGTTTTAATGTGTAATGCTCACTTTTCCCAGCTTCAGAGCATCATCATGGCTTTCTGTGGTAAGCCTTAATGTTCGGCATTTTTTGAAAATGAACTGTCATAATTTTAAAGACATTTTCATGGTACCTGTAATGTACATCTAATATATTTAGAAAGAACTACTAAGCACAGAGACACACTTACACATGCACAAGCTACACCGACCCTCAGGATGGTTTCAGTGAGACTGTACTGCACTGGGCTGTATTTGAGCTAGTCTCTGACAGCTAAAACTTCTTCATGTAACTTTTCCCCGTTTCCTTTTGTGGCCAGGTTTTCTGTCAAACTGTCTTCAGGAGAAGATTTGCCAGGATAAACTGCTGTCATTCTGGCTGTAAGGTCCATTTGGATTATTTGGCCGCCTGTAACATACCACTCTAAGAGCCTGATCCATCCGCATGGCCCCAGCTCCAACACCTTTTAGAGGAATATCCAATGCTGACAGACAGTTCTAAGCGAGGGATGGTGAGCCGTCTTCCTGAGCTGTTTCTGAGCGATAGTTACCTGCACTTTTAAACTGAGATGTAATGTCTTCCTTCTTGAAGATCTGCTTTGAGTATTCTTTGGTATGGAAAGAGCTCTCACTAGTTTTGAAGACAGTGATTAATATTACCTTATATGATACTCCTCTGCATATGCAGCAGCAGATCATGCTTATAATGTATAACCCCACATATTTCAGCAGAGGGGTACATCAAATGTATCACAAATACCAAAACACATGTATGCCCATGTAGTTCTTTCATCAAGCAAACTAACAATGTCAGAAAAGGTAGACATCTGGCGACAATTATTTTCTATGTAATGACGTTGTCCAACCTTCAGTCACCATATTAAATTCTTACTCATTACGCCATTTTCACGATTTGCTGTGGAACTAACTTCACGCAAACCACCTATCTATTCCCTAGACGCTCCACGAGACCACTTCTGTACACTGGCGCAACAGTAGCACCTTCCCAGCCCTTCGGAATTCCCCAGCATTGTGGTATTTGGTAAAAATCAGCAAAAATGGTTCATTGGGATTGTTGTCTAATTCTTTCAATATTCTTGGATGAAAGCTAACACACTAGTCCTTTAAGGCATGCTGCAAAGCTCATTAAGTTTGCCTTACTTTTTCCTGACCATTTTTAATGCCTTCCTCGCGGGTTTTTCCTGTTATTACTGTGTTTCTATTCTCAGTCTTGGCATAGAGGAAAATTAATCCCCTTGTTGACACTACAGTACCTATCAAGTATCTATCAGGGTTTACTCTTCTCCACTTCAAGGATTTTGTTTTCCATTACCCTAAATTATTTTAGGGAAGCTGCCCAGTATTTTACTGAACTTTGGATGGACTTTGGGTAGTGATTTCAGTCTGGACGGGTAAATAGCACTTTCCCTGAACAGACGATGATGGACATACTACCTGCCTCTATAGTTCAGCATTTAGCTAATGGTTTCTGAGAGCGGGAATTAAACAGCTTGTTTATAGCGCTTACATAACCAAATGACTGGCTTCTACCATTTGAACTACTTCAGATTACAATTTTTAAAAGTTATTTCTTTGATTTCCAGCATTTCTGACATTATTTTAGAAGTATCTCATTAAGAACATTCAGGCTGAAATGTATCACATCTCTTTAATGAGAAAGTAATCAATTAAAGTACACAGCATTACCGATTTTGGATCATATTTTTGCAGCCATATTATTTTAGAACTAGATTTTACTTATGCTGTTTCATATAATCTTGCAAATTAATTGAAACTGGAAAAGTTCTGGGGAAGTGTTACCACATGCTTCCCTCAGTACCTGCTACTTGCCACTGTTGGATACTTTTTTGGCTTAAGCATAGGCTAAGTTTTTATACTACTGCATGTTTCTTTCGAAAAGATGTAAAATAAATGAGCCAAGAGAAAAGCATATTGCCTCCAACCTTTAAAATTGCAGCAATTTATAAAATATCTTTCAATGCAGTTCAGCCCAGCTGACAATCTCTTCTCACTGTTGGGATACCCGCAGTGCTGCCGGTCAGGTTCATGGTCTACGGTGGGATCTAAGAAAAGATGTGTCCGGGCTCTCCTTTGAGCCCCATCCGCCTGCCCCTTTGGTGTATTCTGACCTCTCCTGCAGTGTCACAGTTCTGAGAAATGGTGGTCACCAAGTCAGGAGAACATCTCCAGGGACAACATAACTAATGACACACACACAGAGAAAAGCTCTGATCAGAATTTTTTTTTCCCTTCGATTGTTGCTCGTGACCGAAAACGTCATTCCTCAGAAAGAAGCAAATAAACATGAAATTGTGACCGAGCACAGTCAACTATTTCCTTTACATTTCAAGTACCACAGTTTTTCTTCACCACATCAAAATTGCTTTGTGCACGGATGTTTTCTGCATCAGGACAAGCCTTGCCTGGTACCAAGCATCCTGTAATTATCTGCTGGGATGGAAGGTGAACCTGAAACACTAAAAAGTCTCCTCTCTACAGCTAACGAACTATGGCATTTAATAAAGAAAGCACCTCTTCACTAAGTATGGAAAGAAGCTGTGGCAAATCTAACCGAGATGCTCCTCATTGTCTGCAGCAGACAGCAGCAGTACGATATGGGTAGTAGCTGCTTTTCTTCTTTGAGTAAGATCTAGTCCAGCAAATGCTGAACAAGCACCTGCAAAGTGTATTTCAAAATCTAGTAGTATTAAACCTATAGGAAGGACATGAAAGGAAGATAACAGTCTCCTTGGGAAAAAGCATACATTTACATTAATTAATATTCATGTTGTGTTCTAACATGATTAGCAGAATGGAATTTTCTGGAACAAGTTACTGATCAAATCTTGCAAGGTGCTGAAATGTAGGCAAATAGACGGCACTCTGGATCTTGGTGTGGCTCAATATATGACAGGAATAAGCAGTGTAAAATGAGCCAAGCTCTACAATTAAGAAGTGATAATCCATGGAAATCTGTTGTAATTCTATTTCAGAACAAATACGGTTAAGTAGAACTTCCTTACAGTCAAATTTATGGTGAATATATTGAACTCTTCTTATTTTGCCAGTAAACTATAACAGCAATACCAGACTGACTCAATGTTTCTAGATCAGTGCCAGTGCATGCCCTTTCATACAGATTAGGTTATATATCATTGCATCATTTGTGTTGCATTATATTTAATCAGACCACATGTACTGCAATATCCTATACAGAATGTAATCCGGAGTGCAATCTGAAATAATTCTTCAGCTGTGCAAGGATACTGAGGGATTTCTACAAAAAAATTTCCACGAACTAGTATCTTGCCTTGATGTTCCTTTGACTCTGTATTTTACTTCTGTCCACTAACTGGTTTGCTCATTCTATTTAAGGAATGAGAGCAAAGACTGCACGTGCTAAGAGAATGTTATCGTGAATTTGGTTTTATATATATATATATATATATATATATATGTATGTATGTTTAAAGTTGAGTACGTTAACATCAATAAGGTAACAATTCAGTCAGTTTTATATTTAACTGTTTTCTTGGAAAAGAGATGTTACATTCCTCAGTTGCTACATTACGTGCTACAACTAACAAACTCTCCAGACAGAAAACTGAAAAGGAATTATACAGAAGGACCTAGAGACTGGTGAAATAAATTTGCTTTTGTGGATAGAAATTGAAAGTACAGAAGGCCCGAGACAGTGAAAAACCCCAACAGCTGGGACAGTTCTGCTGCCGTGTGGTACTAGCCTTCCTGAATTTGGTGCTGAAATACTAGAATGCCATGTAGAAAATTCCATTAAAATTCACGTAATCATGGATTGTGTCCTTTATACCTTGGGTACAGATAAGAAATTCTCTTTTGTAATTTGAAACTTCTGTCTTAAAAGCCTGATCTGCCTCTCCAACTCCCATAATTGTTCTGACTAACTGATAAAGATCTGTGGTGAAATCTTAGTCTCATTGATGTCTGTGGAAAAATTTGTGCTGACACAAGTAGAAATAGGACACTCATTTGCATCCTACCTCAGTATTGTATTTGCCAGTAATTTACCTCTTCTCTGAGGACTTCTACCGATAGCACTACTACCAATCCTAAAACTATTATCTCTATTTCTAATAAAGGAAATGGCTGTTTCTGGAGGAACAACATGGAAGTATAACAGGAAAACATAAATTTCCAAACCTTTTTCTAAAATGACTTGTTCTGGATATCAAAAATTGCCTGTGTTCAAGGAAGAATTAACAATCTTGAATCTTTTGCTTCGATTTTGTTTCCTGTCAAACTCAAAGACACACAAGAACACAGCTACACATATATTTAGTCCAACTATATAAATATATAGCCAATATATAATTTACATATTTCTATGGTCATAATTTTCTTGAGTTTACATATGCATCTATAATTAGATAACACAATGTTCTTACTTCTTACATCAAAAAAGCTTTGACAATACGGATACTCATCAAGCACTTACCCAAAGTCAACTAAATTTTGAGATAAGAGTTTAATTTGATATTTATTAGTGATTATTCTTGGATCAATGCAATAGAAATGTATGAATCAATGGGTGACTAATAACTGTGTTAATTATGAGTTAATTATGGATGTTCTCAATATATATATTTCAAAATGGTTTTTAGGAGTTACTTTGTTAGACTATGAATTTAAATGTTACTCTATATTTTAATTATCTTTTTAAATTGCAATGTGTTATGTTAATTAAAAATGTGATCATCATAGAAATATAAAAAGAAATGTGAGTCAAATGGTATATTAAAAAAATCTGATGGTCAGAGAGATCAAAGAATAAAATGTGAAGGTATTCCTTCTTTAAGAAAGGGGAGGGGAGTGTACAAGTCCTAATTGTGCTGTATATTATATTTATTGCTACTTACAGTTTAGTTGGAAATTCAAATATAACACAGTCTGCTCTTGCTTTAAGGCCTAATTGCCTTTTAAAATGCATGTGCCAAATTCTCATAGGGTGTAAACTGGAACAACTCCAACTGACCTCAAGCAGTTGGAATGAAATCAGTGCGTATTTGATCTCGAGTTGGCTTTGATAAAACAGATTATAGATTTTTGTCAGTTAAGGATATGGTCTAAAATGTACTATTTCTTTCTCCACTATAAAAGGCAGAGACTCTTTCTGCACCTGGCATGAGTGTGATCCAATAACTGCTAAGGACAACCGATCTCTCCTTTCATGAAGCTGTCCGTGGCCGCCATTGAGAACAAGCTGTTTTGCCCTTCTAGAGGGCTCCAACTGTGCCCTTCCGTGAAACAGGCAGCCAGGTATTTGCCTTCTGACTGCAGCAAGGCCGACTGTCGGGAGGTACTCCGACATCAGCCAGGAAATCCCACGCTGATTCCCAGCAGGCGATCCCACGGATGCAATCAATAAGGGACGTAACTTCACTTCTGTGTTCAAAGAACGCTGTCACCAAATCGTTAATCCCTGAACAATCTTAAATTTCTTAAAATTCCTTTCTCGGTGTTTAAATGTTACAGCAAGATGGAGCAACAAATTGTGGATCGTATACATTGTATTTCCTAGGCTGAGTCTTCCGAGTGTCATTTACACTTCTGATGCTGGTTTTGGTTTTATCCAAGTAGTGCCAGTATCACCAGAAAGGGTAAGGACTAATAATAATAGTCATTAATAACAGGAATCGGCTGAAGTGTACTGCAGTACAACACGCCATGATCAAACTATCAATAATGAAAAATAAGTTAGCTGTTTTGTCATTCCTGTGCGATAGGCGAAGGACGCAAGTTGTGTAGATCCAAGTTTCGAGGTTACTACCATTCTCTGAGTGGTACAATGAAGCAACACCAAAGAATTACTGGAGAAATTACTGCTATTCCTGTTTTGAAATTCAAAAAAACAACTTAGAAGAAATTGGTTTTACTGCGCTTGCGAACCTGTTAGACATAAGGGTGATATTGGCTCCATTCATTATCCATAATCCTAGCAGGTGGAACGTTAAACAGTGTAGGTATCAATCAGAAGTGCTCACCGCATTGAAATCCAGCAGTCTACAAACAGGCTGAACTGACATTGACAAAAAAGGAAATTATTCCTGCCTACTTGCTATTGCCGTACACACAGGATGTGTAAGACTTCAATTAAAATCCTGCCTCAGGATCTACAGATATATAGCATGTTTAATAAAGCATTGTTTCATAGTAGTTTAATTAAGTATAATTTCACTATCTGTATTAATCACATAACACAAAAAGCTCTTCCTATGACTTTTTTTGATATTCTAAATTAGTTCCTAATGAATACTGCTGGATAATAAATTACAAGTTCCAGAAAGCATTTACAAGCTACAAGCCAAAAATAAACTTCAACACGCGCTCAGTAAGAGCAACGCAGCAGCACTGACAAGATTTCTTGGATATCAACCTAGAACATTTATTGTTTCCGCTTGCATGCGTTATCTTACTATTTTCACTTCTATCTTCTTCCTTCCCCCATCTTCTCCCCTTCTGTCCCTTTACACCACAGATACACAGCAGTTCCAGTGTCAAGGTTTCTCCGTGCGATTTGCATTAACATTTCCAGAATAATTGTCTGTCAGCAAAAACTATTCAACAAGCAATGCAAGCAGCTCTAATTTAGTAAGGCATTTGCTCTGCTGTTTCTCTTTTTTCTTTTTCTTCCTCATCTTGTCATTCTTGATAACACAGCAAAAAGGGCAGTTTGGAGGGTGCCAGGCTCACACATCCACACGGCAGAGATCTTTGATGTTACTCGCTTTGGTGGCATCAAAGAGACAGCAACAAAGGCAGTGACAGCTCCAGAACATCAGGGCCCTTATTTTGTGAACGTAAAGGTTACAAGCTGTTATCTCGTACAGTAGGAATCTTCTGCATTTGGGTTTGTTCCTTTCCAGCAAATCAAACTAAATGTGTGTGCAAAAACTAGGGGAGAAAATTACTGTAATTGCTTCCAACTGATTAACTAGATAAACATCTTCTCAGTGTTTTTACCGACGTATGGTTAATTTCAAGACGACCAGTGCATTTCCCTCTGTCAGGACTTCGAGTGACTCCCTGGCCTGTATTAAAGAAAAGCTGAGGAGCCACAACCCTGAGTTACCAACAAAGTCTGTCTTACGGCAACAGAATTTACAATGTGCCAAGGGCCACTTGCCTGGCTGGTGACCAGTACCTCTCATTGACAAACACCACGTACTGAACGCAGTGGCATAGTCTGAACAGATTGTTTCTACATGCACGCATGTATGAAGTGAAGAAACGAAATTCTCAATTTATGTCAAGAAATTGAATCCACAACTGATGTGTTAGACTGTGTGCAGCTCTGAAATTACCTATGGGATCGTAAGTCACTTAGTAGTGAAAGTTCTGGAAGCTTTGGCTGACAGAGGTGGCACAAACAAATTTCCACCAGGAACAGCTCCACTAAAATCTGCCGTGCAAGATGTATAAAACTGGTCATTAAGTGACATCAGAAGAGCTATGTGTGCACAGTTTGAGACTACTAGACCATACTCTATTTTTACTTTTTCTGTGCATGGCAGTTGCAGGTATTTTTACTTTTCTTGCCTTGGAGGTTTTTAAATCTACGCAGATTAATCTTTGGGAAAGATTTTAGTGTTTAAGCATCCTGTCCAAAGACTGTTGAAGAAGATTACAAGATTCCCCCACTTTCTCCAAAAAGTTTTGGACTATGGCCACAGCGCTTTCATGTTTTCTACTAGCTTACATAACAGTCAAAAGTACAGAATCAGTTTTCAGTGCTAGCCACAATGTGCCTGCACTAGCACAAAAATAAAGCCTGTACCAGACTCCAGGAGCTAATGCTCTCAGTTTTCAAAGACGTAAATAACTAGAGAGCTCAGTTCAACCGCTCAAAGTCAGTGGGGAAAAGAACACCTAATTCCCATTAACAGCTTTGAAAACCTCTTTGTAAGCAGAGAGAGAAGTAAAGGGAAAACAATAAATAAGAACAGATGGTAATGGATTGTGCCTGGCAATTTAGGACTTCATTTTCACGTATACAGTGGCCTCTTGACCACTTCTGCGGTGTAAAGGGATTTCCACACAAATCACGGTGAGATTCACATAATGCGTCTGTTTTGTATTGTATCTGTAATTCTGGACTTCAGTGTTGCAGTAAAATGCACTTTTAAAGGCACTTCTGCCTGAGTAATCGCTGTAGTAATATCGTGACCAGTCTGAAAAATGTGGTGCATATATTTTATGCCCTTTAAGGTTATTTTAAGAAATAACACGGGTGTCAGTAAACTTTCTTGCACTTGTATGTAGGTTGCAATTAATTTAAGGTGGCTTTGTTCCCTGGTTTTGTGAAACGGAAGTTATTTGGAACTGTCTTACTCTGTAGGTAAAATAATTGTAATAAAACAGTCCTTTATGGCTGTTTTACTAAAACACATATTTTAAGGTGCTGAAAAATAGCAATATACTAAAAATCACTTGGAGTTTTGCTTATCTGTGGAATGTTCCCATGTTTAAATTTTTTAAAAAAGCCTTATATATGTGCATGCGTGGGTGTGTGTGCATATATTTATGCATATGTATGTATGTGTGGAGATATATCTAGTTGGAGATAATTTGTAGCGAGGTCTGGTTCAAATACTTTTAAAATATTATTGGCTTTCTTCCTCACTCTTTATAGAGACATTAATTTATAAAATAAAACAGTTTCAGGCACTGCTTTGAAGTCTTACTAATCACAAAATGATATGTCTACACTCAGATGTTGTCTCTTAAACCCTCACGAGTTCCACTGTAGGCAATTCCTTACACTTTTTAAAAAAACCTTGTTTTTCATGCATTACTCTAACTTACTGTTCTATTAATATGGGCATTCTACAGATATTATAGAATGACATACATCTAGAAATACTCCACATGAGATGGAGTCTTGGACTCAGTCACACTGATACATATCTGCAGTTATTTTGAATTTATAATGAAGAATTTCACTTAATGGTGTTGTACAAGTTCATGCAGAGCAACTTGCTGATAATCAAGAAGCTGAAGCATATTTATTTCTTGGTGGGAGTTCCATCATATGCACTTTAAGAGAAAATAAGGCCTGAAAGGTTCACATAAGGCCTGAAAGGCTCACATTTTCGCAAATAAAAGATCTTGCTCAAAACTAAACTTTTTAGGAGCTAGAACAGTGCAGTTTTCAATTTTTAGAAGAAGCAAAAAACAAACACAGCATAGTTTCAGTATGTTGTACTTCAGTGATCAAAGTCTTCGGTTAAGGATAAATACCAGACACGATTATCAGGATTGCAAGAATGCTGCGTGCAGAGGTGTCTAACCTTGACTGTAAGAGTGGATCAGATTCAGCCTAGAAGGTCGGAATTGGCTGAACAGACCTGGTCTATACATCCTTGCTTTGGAATGAAAACAATCGGTTTAACTGTCTTAATAAATTTTCTCAGTTCTTTTGGGGTAATGACTTACCGGTATTGCCAAACCACACATCTAGGACATAACATCTAAGTTAAAACTCAGTGCATCAATGATTAGCTTTTATCAGATTTTTGAACCTCTAATAAAGGGATTAATAACACTTTTTTCAACACTAAAAATGCCTAAAAAATGCATTTTAAGCTCTTGTTGTTGATGTATTTCAAAGAGGGGATAGACATTTCTGACATGCATTTTAATTTCATGGAAACATTGCTTTGTTATAAAGATCCCATAAAATCTTATTTTCACAATGTCTGCATTATGGGCCAAGTTATATTTTGCAATAGTTACCGTTAACTGAGCCGTGTAAAGAAAACACAGAATTCCCAGGTAAGCTGGGAATAAGAATTACGTGGCAATGTCTGGATGGGCAAAATAATTTTCATACGAACAATCACTGCTCAGAAATGAACATAGGGGAGCATGGGAACTACAATGGCTATTACCCTCTACTTCAAAATTGAATATCCAGTTCCCTTTCCATTGTCTATACTTTTTTCTGTGTAATACTAGATTGAATTGTATTACATGCCTCTGAACGCTGAAGAATCTCTCAGCACAATGGGTTTGAATCTGCATTAAGAGGAGGTAATCAGTTGCCTCACCTCTTCAAAGGCTTCAGTTTTCTATGCTTACTTGAAAAGTGAATACAAACTGGAAGGGTTTCACAAAACAGTATCACCATTAATGAGGAATGGAAATGACTGGCTTGTGTGAAATGAATGGAGGAGCTGACTGTGTATATGTAAAACAAAACATAGTAAAGAAATAACTTTTCCTGGTACCACCAGCAATGAAGGACTGGAATTACTTGATTTGGAACAGAGGGTTATGAGGACAGTGGTTTAAAATTTCCAGTGGAAAAAGTAGGCCCAACATAAGAATAGCGTAAGAACATTTTCAAAGGTCTTGATCAGGAAGATGAAGCAGACTGCCGAATGGTTTCTCAAGCAATGACATAAGCGTCGCTATTTGGGTCATCCAACTTTGGACCATAAAATGAAAGAGTGAAGGTAACTTGGCTTAACGTACTAGAATTTCCTTCCAGGAAAAGCTCAAACTTTTGTTTTTCTTCTTTTCTTTAATGGCTGCAGAGAAATCATTGGGTTGGAAGCTTTTAGTGGGGTTATTACAGTTGACAGGAGATTGGACAAGCAAACACGAACACAATGCAAAAATCCACAAGCAGGGTCTTTGTGGCATCATTCACTTCATACACACTTGATACTGTTAACACTTGGTGTGTGACATCTGTCTTTGTTATGTCCATATCTGCAATAACTAAATAATGATAACTAAAGAAAAGAAGTAAGTAAAGGAGAGAGAGAATTAAAGAAAATAATGCTTTCTAAATACAAAACCTGCCAGTAATAAAAATAAGGCAGGAAAGGAAAACCTGCTTGCAAATAGGGTACTGCTCAAACTTAGCATTACAAAATGGTTTAAAATTTTTTTTTTTTTCATAGATGTCAGCTGGAAAGACCAAGTGGCAAAATTCAAATGAGCATTAGCAGGGACACCAAGAGTTGTCAGTGCAATACCCACCTAAATTGCAGAGGCCTGTACACATTTCATAGCTTAAAACAGACCACATCTTTGCAAGAAGGGCAGCACCATGACTTTGTATATCTTGCTTGGGTTTTATTGTGTGTCAGCAGCTAAATGTGCTATAAAAAAGGGAGGCTTTCACTTTTAAAAGCTTATAAACCACATTTCATAAGAGGCTGGATGCTTAGACAATTCTTTTAATCAACTTTTAGAGGTACCCTAAAATGCAGGTGCCAGCTTTTTCCCAGAAGATCTATGGTGCATCAGCTACTCCAGTCTCCATCACTCCTCAGGAACCTACATCTTCTTTTAAGCCTGGGCCATTATAACTAGGGTCACTGCCAAATCCAAGTCTCACGAATGCACAATACCTTTCACTTTTGGTTAGTCACCATCACTTCAAACCAGCATTCCTCTTTTGATGTTGTGCTTGATTAGCTAGTTCTTGCAGTTTACTTTTTCCCCTCAGTGAACGTGCTAGATAGCGTAACCAAGCTTTTTGCAGGATTCTGCATTCTACAGTCAGCCTTCAGGGATGCTAAATTTAAGAGTAAGGAAAGAGTAATTAAAAGTGATTAGGACAAGAAGCCTTGATACTATGAAATGCGGACTCAGTTGTCCTTGACACAGGCAGAAGGAGGCAGCAGGTTTTGGTTTTGATTATAGCTTTACTTGCGATTTTAATAAACATGAGCCAGTATTCAAACTTTTAATATCCTGCTGCTTAACTATTTCCAAAACCCAATCCAGCTCTTTTAAACAGCCCTTGTTTAAAATTTTAATTTGTTTGGCTCTGTATCTGCTTAGAGAAGTTGTAGCCTCATGGTAACTCTTTTATAAGTTCATTTCCACAATCACAAGAAATTGTTTTTTCTTCAACTAAGTGTTTCCGCATGTGCCAAAAGTGTCAGGCTGACAGCTTTCCTGCACCGTTTTATCTGGTTCCCACAGTAAGTACGAGAGACAAACACAGGAATGTGTCTACTGCTGACTATGCCCATCAAGGACACAATGATACTTACAGCTCTTCCAGGAAGCGGAGATTGTGCATGGGGTTTGAAGGCAGCTTGGTAATGTTGTTCATACTGAGATCACTGTCGGGAAAAACAGACAGAGACTTAATACGGCATGCCACAACTGTGGTATCCAGCTGTTCATTCCACACATTTTTAAGTACTACATTAACAAGAATTAGTTCCTCTGCCAGAATTGATAAATCATTATCTTAGTTAGGACGTTAGGCATTCTTCTTTTGTATGAACACAGCTTTGTCAAACCAAATACGGGCTGTAGCATGTTCCTTGTTTCCAAAGATTTTGGAATGTTTTATCACACTCTATAAATCAGCTGGAACACTAAACAACCCTTTAAGTCTACATAATTTTAATAAACCGCTGTACTGTATTAAAATTTACTTGTAGTAAAAGAAAACTACTACAACTTTTGTTGTTGTTGTAGCACCGTAGCACACTTGGCTTACTAAAGTAGACACGCAAAAGTGTACAGACATAAACTTACTGCATAATTCTTTACATTTCATGATTACACAAACGTTTGGCTTTTGCTGTACAACCTGCTGATGGCCATGATCATACTGATTTGCCTTGCCTTGCCTTACATTAGGCACATCAGATGTCCCCAAAACCCAACTTACTTGAGTCAAAGAAATGACATATTTTCAAAAAATAAACATCCC
This sequence comes from Steatornis caripensis, assembly GCA_013398225.1. Classification (NCBI taxonomy): domain Eukaryota; kingdom Metazoa; phylum Chordata; class Aves; order Caprimulgiformes; family Steatornithidae; genus Steatornis; species Steatornis caripensis. The sequence goes on from VZSC01002529.1 coordinate 930,375, forward strand.
CTTTTTAGAGTGTTCTTTTTTTGCAGGTTCACAAATGGCATTAAATAAGTGAAATGAACCATAAAACGAGGGTGTAATGTGATCCTGCTCTGTAGCACACTTCCTGGTGGGGTTCCACGGTAGTTCCTGGCACAGGAAACAACCAGCCATGTCAGCTCTGTCAGACCTCATTCAAGCTACGTTTTAGCCTAAATTTCATAGAATACCTTTTTATTCTTAACATGCTTTTTCATTGTTTTCCATTGTCTTCCCTATTCCCCACAGTATCATTATAATTGCTTTACATTAAGTATAAAAACTGTAAACAGACTGCATAATAAAATTCTGTGTGCAAGATGCGACTTACACAACTGTATCAAAATACCTGTAGACTATTAAAATATCAGAGAATTGCATATTTTATGCAAACATTCTGTGATAATTTAAAACTCCCCACTATTTAAACATATATATACATATATTTGTAGCAGTGCTTATAGTTTCCAGCTACTTTGGGTAGTATTTAGATAACTTTATTTCTTCCAGCTGTTGAAAGCTTACAAGGTAAATAAGTTATCTGTACTTTGGTGGGCAGACGTCCTATTCGTACTCCATCTAGTTCTTATTACTCACAGTCTGTTTCACATTACAGAATATATGCTTTTAGTCAGCATAGTTAATTTTGATGTTTGATCTTTTTCTGAGTTTTAAAATGTGCAATTTAAAAACATACTTCACATGGAGATTTTGAAATAAAGGAAATGTGTTAATACTTTACAACAATTATCAAATCACTGTCGGGTAAGGTCTCTGCATTCACTTCAAAATAAAGATATAATTTGAGAACTGTGTACTTATTACATTCATTCTTTACTGTAATACTTTATCAATCACCTAATTCTTTCATACCATTTAGCAGGTTATTACCCTTTTACTTTGATAAAGGCTCAAAGGATTTGTTCTGGCAAAGGAACAAAAACATGGATTTATTTGGCAAAAGAAAAACTCATCCAGGTAGTGAATCATATACTACTTAATATTAAGATAAACCCAATATTTTAACACTATCATTTCGATCACGAGATTTTCAACACGTCGTAATGGGTTTTTGTGAACATACCAAATCACATTTTAGACTTAAAAAAACAGCCTTGGTGGAAGATGGGAGTGATTCAACTTCAGACAGACACATATTTAGGGCATTCTACAAAACCAGCATTAACCAGTGCTCTGGCTGACCAGGGAAACCTGAAGCCTGTTTTTCTAGCGTATTTATTTCTATTAGTAGTAGGCAGTACTTGTCTGCTTGTATCACCCACAGGACCCCATGATGACATCAATCACAAGCAACGTGCAGATGAGACCCTAATATCTTAAGAGGATCAGAATAAGAGATTCATCACGTGCTTTAAGACACAATAAGAAAATCAACAATATACGTGCTTTTCTTAAAAACATCTTTAGACCTCAGAGGTGGAGTTATCAACAGTGAACTCCAGTGTCCTAGACTCCTTTTTGTACTCTATTCATGTGGTAAAGTATGTGCTCCACATCATATGATGGAGGACAACCTCTTCTTTTTCCCAGTCTACACTGCAGCAACTGTTAGCCCTTTTTAAACCTATCAGTTAAATAACCTCATTCTGTTAGATAGGTTCCTTTTTTCCCAGATTATTCTTTTCTTAGAACGTAAAATACAAAGATGTTTTTGTGCAACAGAACTACTGAGCATTACCTATGCATATTTCATAGAATAATTTAGATTGGAAAAGACCCTTAAGATCACAGAGTCCAACCGTTAACCTAACGCTACCAAGTCCACCAGTAAACCATGTCCCAAAATGCCACACATACACGTCTTTTAAATACCTCCAGGGATGGTGGAGGCAGCAGACATTATTTCCAAATTTGCTCAACAACGTATTTCCAAACTAGTTTTTAACACACTAGTAACTTAATACACAGGCCATTCCAGTCCACGTTGGCAATGTGTTATTGTTGTAGTTACAAGGGTTTAAGAATGTAAGGAAGGCTACTGTAGGGAGAGCTGATATCTTTGATTAGGCTAGCTGATACAGTTGGAAAAACTGAGAAACTTTCAGGCACAAAAAATGCCTCTACTTCTGCCAGTTGTACCAGTTGGCTAAATAGGCAATGTTATTACTCCTTAAAAACCTCACATTGCTTACACTGGCAAAACACTAGTTCATCTGTGTTTACAGTTTTTAGATTCAGAATATTCTTTTGGGTCAGAATCACCATGAACGCATTTAATCCAATTTTGTTCGCTGAAGTAACTGAGGGACTTACGAGAGAAGTCCCATGACCCAGAGCTACTTCTAGGGGGATGTTCGGAGAAGTGACACAAACAAAAAGAGTTCACGCAATGCCATCAGTCACTGGGTCTTGTGAGCAATACTGCAAAGTTTGGGCTGCTGAGCAGAAAATCCTCACAGTGCTCCACAGACAAATAAAGGAGATTCTCAGCAAACTTGCCAGCCTTTGGACCGTATTGTCAAGAAGACATAGTCAGGATAATGTTTATGGCCATTAGCTAGATCAAGCACAGCTAAGAGCCGGAAAGAGCCAGTCGGTAGATCATAGGCTTAGATATCATTACTATGAAGAACAGTCGTAATTGTAATGGGTATGTCTTATGCCCTGTACCTGCAATGATTTATTTCCGAAAAGTGCATCAAATGGGTTTTCCGATTTCTCCTTTCAGGCTAGCCTGTCAAAATCAGCAATTTGCTCTCTCTAGAAAAGAGAAGAGGATGAAAGACCGCTTACACATCAGAATTTGTAGTGTAATGCTGAGAAATATTAAAATCAAGGTGCTGGATCTTCAGCTATCCTCAGTGCAACGGTTCTGATTGATTGTGTATCAGATCCATTCCCCCATTTCCTTTGTGTGCGTGTGCACATATATACTCAGCACTAAACCAGCTGAAACTGCAAACTTTTCTTGTCAAACTTGGTAGACTCTTACAAGCTGCAGTGATGAAAAACTTACAATTATCAGACTATTGAAAATCTTTAAACAAGTTAGTGTCACTGAGCTACTTCTATATCCCACCACCAAAGCACATGCAAACCCCTCCAATGTCAGTAGGAACTGCATTGTAAGAGTATACCGTGAGTTTTAAAATGCTCCTAACATAAACAGCAATAGTAGCAGATCAACCTTTATGAAAACTACCTGCACCATGAGCTGACGTACTGTACCGGAAAGGCGCTAAATTATATTGAACAGTCAGATGAACACAACGCCTGTTCTCCCACCAGCATTCCTGCAGCCTGTTTCCAACTGCTGACTATAAAAGCAACATACCAGCAAATGAAACTTTTGTCTTTTCAAAAGATAAAAAGTTTTGCTTCAATGACTGCATTGGCAACACAGCTCACTATAATGATAAGTTAATTATACTCTGTGCCAATCAATCACCACGCTGTGTCTCTGGTGACTCACAAAAGGAGTTCTATGTGTGATGAAATCATTGAAGAACGGAAAATACTGCAAATGGTACCATGCATCTATCTGTTTTTTCTTGGTGACGATATGGGCAAATTCTGAGCATTTGTAAAACAGAGTCCAAGAAGGCAAATACAACAGGTCTTTTCTTCCCCATAGTTTTGATGTCCATGCACATACATGCTGAAAAAATATCCAGTTACCATCTTAAAAGTGAGTAGTTCACAACGAATTCCCAAAAGCCAGTAAAACAAGTTAAGTGAACTAGTTCTTAACATGTAATAGATGAGTCTGGAGGCCAAGTTACTAACCTGTTATTAGCTGTTATTACAAGACATGTTTCAGTGACTATTCATCTTGGAAGATCAGTTTTCCACATTATATTTATGTCTTTTAAAAGAGAACAAAATCTGTCTTGGGATATATGCAAGGCTTCTATTGGCTTTCACCAACCTACTAATCTACTACTAGGCTAAACTTCTATTATACTGAATGGTACAAACTTGTCTACCCATTGCAGGGCTAATACAATAATCCAATATTAAAGACAACAAATTTTGTAGCCTATCTTTCTCTTAACAGTTGCAACTTGTTTGATTATTAGAAAATGATCCAACTTATTATTAGGATTATTTATTAATTATGTTTCCTCTAGGCCTGCCTTAGCCCAACAAGGTGTATTAATGACTATTTTTATGGAAGTCTTTGAAAGATAAAGCACTCACATAAAAATACTGACAACAGACTGAATGCACTCCCCGAGTTCTTATCAGCTGAGAATGGCTCCTAAACTAAGACAACTTCCTTAATCCATTTACAGCAAAATTTGACACTCTCCTGAATGTAGTAATAGAAAATAATGAAAAGCGGTGATAATTGCTACGGCTCTTCCCTTGCTATGCGTATCTATTTTTTGTTTCTACTGTTGGCTTCTGCCAACTAGCTCTACTGTATGATGGAAGAATATGCTAGCTATTAAGTGCACGTCATCTACTAATGCAAATGCTTCACTAATGGATATTAAAAACAACTTCATCTGCTACAGCTACTTAAAGGAGATAGATAAATCTGTTTGCTAACACTGTAGTAATAGTTCTTATTTCTTAAAAAAAAATCCTATAGCATGTTTTCATTCAAGGGTCTCAATAAATAAATAGAATAATAATTCACATCACTTTACAGAAAGGAAACTAAGACACCTAATGGCAAAGTGACATGCTCACAGTCAAACTGGAGGTTATACGTCACGGAGGAACCAAACACTGATGATGATTTGTCCAGTGTCCTTTTAATTAGATCACACTGTCCACCCCATGGCATCTATGCTGGTTTTCCAAATGGCGATGCATAAGCTGCCAATAGCCTCAGAAAACAATGACTATATTTTCATTTTAGTGGTCCTACATTACATTATCTTCCCAAATCAACATGAAAATTGGTAGTCATGTATTTGCATGTTTAATAGACCCTTGCATAGCAGCACAGGGCACAGTACGAGCATGCATAAATAAGCATTGTAAGCACTTCCTGACAATCAAATCATAGCATTTCTTCTCACAACTAGCTTCAAACTTCATCTGTGGTTCTTTGAAGGAGTCTGTAGTAAACTATGATTAAAATGTGGATTTCCACTAGATGATTCACATTTGAAGCATTACATGTTTGTATTTGAAAAAATCTTCTGGAAAAAAAAAGTGGTAGATTTGCAGGAAGAAGCAGTAAAGACTGGGAGTTATAATAGACATTACATGGAGCAGGCAATCTCTCTTTCAAGGTACTCACAGTAAATAACAAGTGGCAGTAGCATGGATACTTCTGCCCTTCTACCCTTTGATAATGACAAATGCTAAAATGAAATATTTAAAAATTCATTATCCCATGTAATATTATTCACAATAGCAAGTTATAAGCAACTGATTCCATTCTATGCTTTTAAAAATTAACACAGAAGTGATGCAAGGTTAAAACAGGATTGCTTGTTAACGCATTTTTTACAGAAAATTTCTGTTACTTGACATTGAAGTTAATTGTTTCCAGAGACTGAACACCTTCGTATTAAAACATGCCCTGCAAAAAGCAAATGAAGCTGTGTGGTCGCATGAGAACAGACCCTGCAGTGAGAGTATGTGTGCCTGTGCACCTCACGAAGAGCTTCATGCCGGTAAATGGACAGTACTCCCACTGCCCCCCTTGCACTGTCCTTCCATTCCTTGGCACACCAGTGGGACTTGCTCCAGGAGCGCATTTTGCTTACAGAAGATACAACCACTGCAATCGGAAATAGATATCTATGGGAAGGATCAAGAACCTTGAACTTAGGGAAGCCTCAAAGGTGATCCAACAAGGTCATGACAGCTCTGTCTACACCTCTTCTCTGCTGTTCTGTGTTGGCCCATAACCCATTGGGTGGATATTAAACATCAGATCCTGGCAAACCAGGCTGATAGGCCACATCTGGATTCAACACAAACTAAGAAAACACTTTGGACAAAACTCTGCACTCCCAGCACGTGTCAGTGGGTTCCTCTAATGTCACAGACAGAAAAATTCAGCTTACTACTGCAGAAGCTCTGTAACACAGTCATTTTAAACAGCATGCATTATTCCTGAACATAGCAGGCAATTCTGTCATATAAACAGCCATCAAAGACTTACTTAAATCTAGACTGCAGAACATTTGTAAAGCAAACAGTACGTGCATGATTAATCTTTTCAGGAAACAATTTTGCCATTCAGTTTATCCAAGACTCCAGCAGAGGGAGCAGGGCAGAGCAAACAATTAGGGTCAAAAAGAAAGTAAAGATCAAAGATCAGATCAAACACACACAGTGCTGAATTAATCTGACAAGTCCCTGACATTTCATTTTAGGTACAAAGATTCTAGCTCTCTGCTTTTTTTGCATATCAAATTCACGATGCTCCTCAGATGAAACTATCCGTTTACTTTCAAAGCTGAAGACTCCGTTTGCTGAGTAATAATTACCAGCGTAAGTTACAAAAACATTCCAAAATGTCAATCATTTACTGTACTTAATTCGCATACTTTAAAGCTTAAATAACTAAAGGAATATTTTATAATGCAATAGTCAGCAGGAGCAATCAAAAGAGGATTGAATGGCATTCTTCTTCCTCCCATGTCTACAGATTGTATTAGCATTATTTTACTTTGTGAGTTATTACTTGTTTCTGCTGCAGTAACTCAAACAGATCACACGAGTACTGCGTACATGATTCATCTTGTTCAAATACTGAAACAATACACAACAAGAAAATATATCAGTTTTTATGGCAATTTATGAAGACAACTGCTAGAATGTTTGCTCTGTTTTTCATCATTACCTATTTGTTTATCAGTTACCATTTATCTTATTTTTGATGAAAAAGAGTACAGTTAAACTGAGAAAAGATATTTATTAGAAGTGATAAAGTCTGGGAAAAAAACTCCTTGGTCTCTCTTAGTTTCAGGATATTTTCTGTGACTCCAGAAGTTGCTTAGTTTTCCAACTATTTGTTACAAAAATGACAAAAATACAGGAAAACATCCTTTTTCTTCTGAATCAATGGAGCCTTCATCCATTTCAGAAACCACGGGTCCAATTTCCTTCGAATTCCAGGTCTATAATTTCATCCCTCTGAATTCAATGCTGTTCCTAAATTATGTTTATTTATGTGAGAGAAGAGCATCTACAAAACGCACAGCATAGTTTGCTACTACACCTTGACTACAGCAAAAGTTAATTCAAAATATATGAGTGTAGACAAAGACCCAAAATACAACCCTGAAGTCATGAAGGGCAACTATCCTAAACCAAGTTTTATGGACTACACAGTCAATTGGGCTGAATACTCAACTGGAAATTATACACAGCATAGATTATATGTTACACACACCAATTTTAAAACTCATCTTCACCAAAATATCCCATATTACTTCAGTGAGGCTGCTGAGTGTGGAAATGGACCAGGATTAGCCTGATTTCATTTGTAACAAGATAGATATGCTGTGAATTATTCATTTTGTTGGTCTTAATCTGCCTCAACTCCATTCCACAGCATGGATTTGAAGAATTAAAAAGCAAACAGCTTTGGAAGCATCTGCTACAAACACATTCTAACAGTGATGGTGTACGCCTCAGGATCTGGAAATCTGTGCACAACACACCTGCATTTAGAGCAGGAAATATATCTCCTACATTGCACAGTGCAGAGGTCCCCAAGGTGCAGATGAGAGAGCTGGGTCCAGAGCTGGAAGTTACGTTACCATGTTATGTGCCCTCAGAAAGGTTAATTATCCCAGGTACAGCAGGATGCTGCTATGACTGTACTAGTTTCACAACGCAGGGTCCCTGCACAACGCTACTTTGTGTGATGTAATGTAGCGGCTGTCGTATACATAAACTTGGTATTCCCAAACTGATTCATGCAAAACACACATCCTCTAGACTGCGTGAAATTCTGGCTTGGTAAAGGAATGTCAGAAACTTGGCAGAAACGTCATTCAGCAAAGACAAGAGTCCACCTCTTTGATCCCAACTGATCTTTTTATCTCAGAGGAGTTTTCAGTAAAATTCTTGTTAGCTCCTTCACTACTCTTATTCTAGAGATTCCCACTTTCCTATGCATTGGCGCTGAATGATTGTTTTAACACAGCACTGTCACTTCTGCTTTTATTATAGTTTAGTTGTACCTTGTGTTGTTGAAGAGTAATTGACGAGTTTCAGCAGAGAAAATGATGCTACGCTATATCACAACTACTAGCGTTCTACTACGAATTACTAATTTGATCATTTCTGTGGTAAACAGATGAAACAATTCTTTACAGAGTCTTCTCTTTATTGCATGGACAACCCACTTGACGTCATATTACCAGCACACTCAGTTTCATCCAACATAGCTACCAAAAGAATTATTCCTGATCTCCCCGCCACCCCAGCGCTGTCCATTCCTTTTGAGGATGCTGCCGAACCAGAGCCGGCAACTGATCTGGATTAAAACAAATCCATCAGGGAAAAAAATGTTTTAATCCAAACCAGTTCCCTGAGCTGATTTGTTGTGCTGCTGTTTGCACCACCATAAGCTAAAGTATAGAGGAGAAACAAATAAGGAAGGTGAAGCAGAACTGTTGTTTCCAGTTGGCAGTGTTGGCTTAGAGTAACGCAGGGTGATCCTATACCTAGGATGTAAATACTGTAAAGCTTCTTCAGATATACAAAGTTGTGGATTTTTTTTTTTTTATACGCATGTCTTCCCTTTACGTTTGACAGAGCTCGTTCACTGAAATACAATGGGCTTCCAGAACTGCCAGCTCCTGGCTGGCTGACAGCCTCTTTCAACACCTCCTACGGAGCTCAGAGGAATAACAAAAGTTGTCAGATTTTTCACTGACAGATTGAACACTCAAACTTCTGCAATAGTAAGTGCCAGGAAATACGATTCTTTCTTGATTATTACAAAGATAATGAACTTAAAAACACTGTATTTCTCCATCAGGTAATTTTGGTTTTTTTGCTCAAGTGTTCAAAATTCACTTTTATCATGAGCTGCATTCACATGGGCTAGTATAAAATAGCCTGAATATACATAAACACCAGGTCCTTAATCTTGTACTGACATCACATATACCTGGTCTCCACATGTTTTGTTTGCTTGTAACTGAAGAGCTGCCCCTCAGTCAAACCACCTGAGCTAACTTTAAACAATTCAGGCCAAGGAGCAGGGCTGAGATGCGCTGACTTATCCTACCAAGGAGAAATCTCTGGTAGAGACTCACGTGCTGGATCGGGCTGGCATGTATTTTTCATGCAGTTATACCAGCACAATCTTAAGGAAAAAGGGCTGTGCTCTTTCTAGTATAAAAGTGTCTTCTCTTTGGATAAATTATTTCTCTTTCCATTAACTTGAATTACGGGGATCAGAGCTGTACAATTAATGTATGGAGCCAAAATTCTTCAGGACTATTTCTACTGAGATCAGCTAGGCTGTTCAGAGGATAAGCTAATATTTAGCGTGAGTAGAAGCAGCGGACTCTGATCCAGAATAAATGATCTCTGTTTCCTTCCTTTTATTCACAGTGTTTACATAGTCCACTGTTTGGCAACCTCATTTTGAGGCCAGTGACCACCACTTCTTGTGATTGTTACGACGATCAACAGAAAATCTCTTCAGGGGAAGCAATTAACTGGTGCTGTTCAGTAAAATCCACTGCTGTGTCTCAGTTTTAGGGTTCAAATATCAGGTTTGGGTCTTCCTGGAGACAATATTGAACAATATTACAAAACATCACTAGCCAAAACAAACCTTTAACAGATCTAAACTGTTGCTGCCAACTCTATTGCACCTGTGTGTATATGTGAAAAAAGCGTGTCCCCTACACTGCACCTGTCCGCCCTGCTTTTTTTGCACATGAAATGAGCTTTCCAAGATCTCTTTTCTTTTGCTCTTCCAAATGCTATAAAAATGCTGGAAAGAATCAGTCGCCCTATTATTTACATGTCTTAAAACTTGTAACACAGCAAGCCAATGTCAGCACTAGAACAGTGCCCGGGGGTAAACACCTGGCTCCACTGATGCTGGTAGCAAAACTCCGATTGACTCCCATGGGAGGAGGACGTCATCCCAGGCCTCTGAGTGCCTAATGCCAGGTTCTACCCAATAGGCAGTATTTCACAGTCCTGGAAATCATGCAACAGCACATTGCTTTGCCTGGAGTAGTGGATGTAGTACCGCTGGGTTCACTGGGAAGATTTCTACATTTTTTTTTATGTTTTCTAGAAGATGTTGCGTTAAAGGCAGGATGCTGTTGGTTTGGGTCATTAAGGAGAGGAAAGTGCGACATTTTCTGCTGACAAAATCATCCTTATACCTTTTTTCCAAGTGAAGAGGTTCAAAAGCCCAAGGAAGTAGTTTATTTCAGCTTCTTTTACTCCCATGTTGTTCACTGTTAAAGCCCTTCTTCCTTTTCTGTTTGGTTGTCATGTCTACTCCAATTATTTGGGTACTTAACTTTTCATTCCTGGTGTTCTTCCTAAGCGATGTGCTGATTCAGCTCATTTTTCCTTCCTCTTCCTCTCTTTTCCATAGACTTTGCTCAATTTTTCTTTGACATGAAGTTCAGCTTTCCAGTCAGCTCCATCAGGAAACCAGAAGGATTACTCAGAATAACCTGCATTGTGCTAGTTCTTTCTGGGCGAAGATGAATCAACATTTTGGAACTAGAAGGCTTAGACACTCTGGGAGATCTCTCACAGGCTTAATTTGCCTTGTGATGAACAAATAGCACAAATGAACACAGCAACACCCACCTCCTACGTGACAGCAACTGCTGATGACCACTGATCTCACTTTGCACAAGAGCGCACAAGACAATTACCTGCCTCATACTGCTATCTGCCCCCAAAAGGTGACAAAATGGATGCCAGTTTGAAAATGGTGCCAGTAGAAATGAAATATAGGACAGAAATAAAGTCACGGCACTCCCTAAGCAGAAGCAGGCCTTCTGCTGGGAGGTGTTACCCTATCTTCCACACTCCGCAGAATCCAGTCAGCCTTGCCTTCCCTTCCTCAGGGGTTTGGAGTTGGTGGGATGCAGACTGGTGTTCTTCTTCACACCACACACAGGGTGTAAAGAGACTACCTCAGCCCACATGCTGGCTTCACTCTCCTGTCCCATGCGGGGAGCGGTGTGAAGATTAGAGAGGTCAGTCATGGTCTCGGCATTTGGATCTCAACTTTCACATACTTGTGGCAGACTGAAGAAGACAGCACCGCATGGCTCTACATGCATCAATATTGTTGCTACATGCATTAATATTGTTTGCTAGGACCGCAAAGTGGGTTTTTGGGCATTCATTCCGACTGAAAAATACAAACCTGCTGGGAACTTCCTGAAGAAAGTCCCAGTATATTCTTGTATGATCCACCAGAGATTCCAGAGAGATCCCTTCTCCCGAACTGTCCAGTGGGTTCTGCCACTTTTTCATTTGTGCATTTTTATTAAGCTCTTCAGAATTTTCATCTTGAGTCCTGCAGATTCAGCACAGCACAGGAAAAAAAGAGGACTTCAAGCCACCCTGATCTTAAATTAAAATCCCTTAACAAAAACATGATCATCTAAGGTGTCTTTTTTCCTAACCTAATCCCATAATGGACATCTTTTCATAAAGGCATGTGGTTTGAAAATGAGCTCTTAAATAACCAGGGAAAAGAAAGAACATAGAAACAGGTTTTAAAATGCCTGTGAAAAAAAGACAGGGCATTATTTTAAATAATTAAACTCAAAGCTCAGGTGATTTGTCTTGTCACATGTATAATGTATGAGGTTACTTTTCTTTAAAAGCCAGTGTTAAAGAAGGAAATGGTAGCATCATTAACAAATGCTATAGGGCAGAGAGCCTTTTCTGGGCAATTTTTCAGTTCAATAAAATTTTCCAACTTGTATTTCGCCATTTCCAGCTCCCATATTAAAAATCTATTAGCAGAGAGCCTGTTGAAAAGCCGACCATGAGCACAAGAGACTTTTTCTGGAAACACTTCTATTCAGTTCTCATGCCTGAACAAAAGCAGATTGGCACATTCAGTTACATACAAATGCCTTTGAAAGGGACCTCCCCTCCCTTTCCCATAGCCACGCGTTTCAGGGCTCTATATGCTGAAGGAAGCCAGTGAAAGGTTTGAAGGGGTGGGGACACCAAGGGCTTCCACCGAGATCCTTCAAAGTCCTCATCTTCTATAGTGGGAGGATTTCCCTCTAAATCCCTTTCAATAGCATATTGATGGCTTTGAAAGCTTAAATGGCATTTGTCAACCATCAGTAAATCTTGAAAACTGTTTCTGCAAATAGCCCAACTCTGAGTCTCAGCTTTTCCCATTAATCTGTACGTAAGGCCACTGAAGACTTTTTCAGAGCCTAGATAATGCCTGGATTAAAAGGTCCATTCAGAAGGGAAAACTTTAGCATTCACCTTGTGTACATAGCCATTTCACCAGTGGTATTCATGGGTTGTTATTTCAACTCTGCATTTGTCCTGCAAACAAGACATTTTGCCACAAAGACTTGGTAGAGACATTCTTCAGTGAATTACTGAAACCTAGCCCCGCTATTTGTCATGCCTTGTTATTTTTATCGAGTGTAATCAGTTCAAATAGGAACCCTAGACTGACAACTTTACAATTACATTACTATTTTAAGAGTGGAAGGTATGTTTCTGCTAATTCAACAATGAAGCTGATTAAAGCGCAACCTGATTGCTTTATCTAATGAAACAGTCTAAAATTTCCCTTAATCAGATGTCAGAAGACTTTTTGTTTGTTTTATATTGAAACTAAGGACAAAACTTAATAAAAATCATTATTCAACATTTTTACTTTATGGTATTTCATAAAAACTTTATACAAGGCTTAATAATCTATAACATGTTACATACTGCCTTGTGTTTGTATTTTAGGGCAATATTGTATTAATTTACCGTTCTCCAAAGAAAGCAAATGGACAGACTTTAAACCCTCAGAACCTCTGCCCCTTACACACACAAACCCTTTTTTTTACTCTGTTCTTACACCCTAATAATGTTTGCGTTCTCTCCTTTCTAATTGGCTTTTTTTTTTGCATTTTGTATCCAATAAATTGTACCAAAGCCAAGGTATAAGCTGTTTTGAAGAGCACAAGGCATTTCATTATTATTATTATTGAAATAATAAGGTAAAAATGTTTATGTATAACAGAAAAGAAGAAAAACAGATCAAGATCACACACTGGAGGCTCCAGGCAAATTTTGAAGTGCCAGTGACACAATGCTAGGCAAATTTTTTAATATAAAAAAAAAATCAGATCCCTGTCACGTTTCCCCCAATCCAGCTAGATCTCATCGTTCAAACAAATCAACCTTTTCACCATACTGGACAATTTATTGTGAATGTCAAGAACACCCAGCCTAGGGAACACTGAAGTTCACTAGGCATCCCTCACAAGGATACACAAAGATTATCCTCCCCTCTAGTACTGTTGAAAGGGAGAAGCTTAGTCAAGGATTTATATACATGAAATCACATGAACTATGGCTGAAGGCCACATCTTGCACGGGCTTCTTTTGTTTGCTTTATTGTCCACATATGTGGACACGTCCCACCCATTTTTTGCTATCAATGGAAGATATCTCATAATTTAAATGTGAAAACTCTCTGCAGCTTGGATATGGCATAACAGATCATCCACACTCAGCCCAACTCACTGTAAAACAAATATGAAGCCTACCATACAATTTTAAACAGAAGGGGTTTTCTACTCCAAACCTGAGCCCTCCCCCACCCCAAGTTACTCTGTTAATGATGCTGCAATGGTCCATGTGTCTTGAAGATTTCTAGGGGAACTATGTCATGGGTCTTGGCTGATCAAAAGTAAACTAAGCCGGATTTTTTTCTGTGTGGGTCACTTTTTGGGACATCTTAGGGTATCCTGCCCGGCTTCCAACCAACGCAGTAGGGGATGCACTGCCTGTAAAGGCCATATAATATGTACCCCATGAAGACACCTCAGATAGATAACAGTAACCTGGAGTACCTTACATGGCATAAGGCAGGTATGTGGGTGTATCTAAATGAAGCTACAGCTGCATTAAAGAATGGACACTCAATTTAGTTAGCTAAACATAGGCATCTAGAGCCATTCAAAACATCCTCGGTTACGTGAGATATCCGTACGGGCCTGGCAAACATAACATTATGACCTATGACATGACCTGTTGCCTTTGATGGGACAACTGAAGGCCAGCTAAGATACCCTAAGGCAAATTGAGCGCACTAGATAGACACCTATGCTTCGGCAATTGCATTGACCTCCGAGGTTCGGATTCAGCTCCTAACACCCTTAAGTTAGCCATCTGCATGTGAAACGAGCTTCAGTGCTCCTAGTGTAGTTAGTTAAATCTAGAAAGATTTATCTGATCTTCACATAAGTGAGATTTTTTTGGTGAATGCTCTCCAACAACTAGGACTACACTGACTGTTAGGAAAGTGAGACACTGCTTAATCTAGATAGCTGCATTTTAGATCAGCATGTGAATCTGGAGCTGAATATCAGTTCAGTTGACTTCAGGAGCAACTAAATTACAAGATAAAATGTGTGCACAATATTTGTACTAGTGGTGGTGCAAGGAAATTAGATGAAGTAATCTGCTTCCTTGATTCCTTCTCTGCACCTATACAGAATGACGCTGTAATGCCTCGCTGCTTACTCAAGCTTTTCTTTCAGTGAAAGAAACTAGTTTTCTTTATGTGGGAAAGTGAGAAGTTGTCTTTACTTTTGCCAGTATATGTTAAGACTTGTGACTTGATTGTTGGGCTTTCTTTTATAAAAATATAAATAGGTAGGTCTTCCTAGAAATACAGAATGCTTAGTAAGGACAATTTAATAAAAATTAGTAAAACCCTAACAAAAGTGAACGCAAGTTAGGCTGTAACAACACTTAAAGACTTTTGAAAGCTTTCTTCTCTGTGACTCAGGATGTATTTCATGGAAGTAGAGCTTAGGGACCCAGCTTCACATGAGTTTCTGTCTTGTAGTTAGACTGCTCTAGGTTCAATGAGACGGAGCAGGTTTCTTTCCCATGCAGATTCTTAGGTGTCTCTAGATAAAAAACATCTTTTTTGGTAAGGTTAATGCTCAGGTAAGATCAGGCTCAGTGCTTTGCTGATGGTTTCCAGATGGCTCAGAACATGGGCAGAGCTCACACACATCTTCCGAAAAAAATCCTACGTAGATGTGACTTCAGATGTGTGTTGAATCCTTTGGTACTAGAAACAAGTGATATCACAAAAGTGTGTAGCATTACTTGTAAAACTATTTTTCTGCACCATTTTGAGAGTTGTGTATTTCCATATTACCGTGAGAATGTTACTCAAAACACCATTGACTTTGTAATGAGCAGAATGCTATGGAAGAAGGACAACTTTTATAATCAGGGTCAGTGTTTTCCTCCTGTAAGAGTCATAGACCCTCTGATTTCCTCATGGCTTTCATTCTGAAAAACTCTAAGGATTTAGGAAACTCATTTCTGTGCAACTCGAGAAGGGCGACAAAACCAATCCCCTGTCCTTCCTCAGGTTTGTGAAGAACACCTGTAAGAATCTGCACTCTAGCTCACAGCCTACAGAAAATGTGATGTAACTCAAAAGTCTGAGACAGAATTGCTATCTCTTCTCTTGGGAGTGCCAGGGAACCAACCCACCTATACCCAAGAAGGATGGGCATTGGGGGCAGAATTTTCTGGGCCGAAGTAATTATGTGCTTGCTGGCTTTTCCCTTCTGCGCTTTTTGTACAGCAATACTCAATAATACTTTTGAAAAGTACTTTTCAAAGCACAATATAAAGAAAGAGTTAACTACTATTTAGGAGTTGAGGAGACTGTAGAGTGGGAGACGAACTAATTTTGCTGTGACACTAAGCAATGCAATAAGGAAATGGAAGAAAACATCGGTCTGAATCTCAGATCAATGCTTTACCTATGAGGTGGTGCTACCTCCTTAAGCAAAATCAATAAATATTCCCAGGCTAACCATGACTCGCAGTGGTATTTCAATGAATGCTTCTACTTTTTCTTTATGAATCTTCCATCAATTTTTAATTTTGTGACCATGTTCTCACATTCAAACAAGCATAGCTTTTGCAGCTGACATCGCATGGGCTGGAATACAAATACGGCAGATGTTGACAATGCCAACATATTTCAGGACATAGGAAGACAACTGAAAAATCTGTTACCTACTTCAGTTTTAGATGCTATCATATGGGAACATAGGTTTTTCCCCCAAATACTATTTAATGCATCTTGCTGGCACGGGAAATTAATTTTTCAAACTCAATCTTTAAAGGATATTATTTTTTTAATAGGAGCGTCTTTGAGATAGACCATATGCCCCTGTTTCTCTATCCACACCATAAAATGGTTTTCCCATTCATCACAAATAGCTGTTTTTTTCCTATGAAAGCTTTTATAGAGCCTGCCTCTGCATTTTAACTGTTCCTGACACAGTGGATCCACAATCCTGATTATGGCTGTGGCTGCGACACAACCGTAACACAAATGATAAATAGAGTTCTTATGCTTATCTGACTTCTTAAATATAACTTTCAAAATACAAAGAGGTAGGTGGACAGAATTATTAAGCAGGCTGGCTGTAACTGTCTGCTGAACGACTCAATTCATACAAAGATGGG
Organism: Steatornis caripensis; assembly: GCA_013398225.1. Lineage (NCBI taxonomy): Eukaryota > Metazoa > Chordata > Aves > Caprimulgiformes > Steatornithidae > Steatornis > Steatornis caripensis. Next base: position 947,037 of record VZSC01002529.1, read on the forward strand.
GAAACCTAGGGGAAGATGAAATCCTTAAGCTTCATTTAGTAAAGCCTGAGGTTACATCATTCTTCTCTGCATTATTACTGTATAGCACTAAAGTATGTGCAAATGTGAGGCCCTAATGTTTATGGAAGGTCTGCCTGGCCTCCACAAGGAGTGGGTGTTTTAGGCCCCTAATGCCCACCCTCCCCCCTGCCCCTGCCAAATATCTTCTACACCCTTGGGAGTCAAGTTTGTGAAAGTGAGATAGCTAAAAGCTGAATAATGCAGTCCAGTAATTTCTTCTAAGTCATATGCGAGGGACAGCTTAGAGATGTTTGCTTATGATAATAGGCATGTTACTGACAGAGCACTGGATTGCTGATCAGCAGCTGACAAACACAAAAAATTGCAGGAACACATATGCTTTGGAAGCGTCTTAGCTTAATACTAGATGGCTAACAAGTATTTCCAAAACAAACTTCATTTTAAAGACAGGGATTAAAAATGGGGGATTCTGCTGCCTATGGACTTTGGTAAGGTTATCATCTGAATTAGTACTGTTTACCTGGGTAAAGATGGCCGTTCTGTCTCCTGGCATTTCATCATGTCTGCATATTAAGGGTTTTATACTGAAACTTAGTGTCTTTCAAGGCACCTCCATTTATACTTAAATGGTATGGCTAAAGCCAAGGAGAAGAGGAGTAACAGCCCCCAGAAAACTTAGCTGAGGCATCCTGCACCGTAGTGCATGTGTCAAGCTAACAGTTGCACTTCAGGCCCGACGAAATGCACAGTTGTTTACCTAACAGAATCAGGAGACGGGAATATCCAGTAATTTGCCTTTTGATTTCACTATGTGGCCTTAGAAACCTTCACATTAAAGCCTTATGATAGCAGCAGATCCAGACTTCAATTAACCACTGAATTATTCTAATGCTATTGTGAAGAAAGATATCAAAATGCCTTGGGAAATCAAACAGGATCCTCAGAGAAGGGCAGACATACTGTTTACATGGGATATGTTTTTTCCACAAAAGAGAACAGACCCTAAATATACTAAAACTCATGTGAAATTATTCTTCAGAAACGTTTAGCTGCATTGCATTATAGACCATGGTGTACAAGGACATACCAGCCCATAAAGCCACCTTAATCAGGGCCTCTCTCCTACGGCACCATCCTATTTTTAACTAACAATGCTTTCAGATGAGCCGAAAAGGGGTACTTTGCTCCCACCATTACAATTTCTGCTCTTCTTTTCTTTACCCTTTTCAAAAACATGAAAGCATTGGATTGCTAATTACTTTTATCCAGCCTATAGGAAAATTAGTTTATCTTCCTGATCAAAGCAAATTAGGCAGATCATGGCTGATTAGAATGCAACAGTAAAATCTCCATACTTTCTATTCCACCCCCTTTTCTCTCAGAAATGGGGCCTGTGTCAAATATGTAGGTATTTCCCACGGCCAGTCTGGACTCTGCTTCCAACAGGCTCTGGGGCTGGGACAATGGTTCTTACACAGACACTGAAGTTCTTTAGTTCAGTCATTGTGCAAGGAAAGAACTGGTAACCCCTTAGCTAGCATTTGATGAAACATCTAGATTTACATATTTCCCTAATTGCATTTTTTGAATGTGAGTGAGATTTATCTGACCAGAGTTAAATGCCTCCTTTATTCTACTACCCAAAATACAAACCTGTGCTCTCCAGGCCGAGTTGCATTTGGTTCTGATCCCAGCATTAAGATTTTGGTTTTCACTGTAGTGGGACAAAGCAATGTCTACCTTTACTTCTCAAAGCGCGATCTAAAGAATGGCTTGGCTAGTTGCTTCCAAGGTGGCTGCTGTATTGCATTGCATTGCAAATCTGAATACCATTACTCCTTCTAAGTAACTGCTTTAAGCAGCATTTTCTATCACTCTAGTATTTTACTTTTCACTTTTTACCCTTCATAACTCACTTCCCTCCGTGTTCTATGGCTTTAATAGATGAAAGCCAAGCTATACTACTACTTTATTTATAACCAATTACTATAAATTAACAGTAAATCTCACATTTAGCTCCATTTAAACATCACTATGCAGCTGCCCATTTGAAAATAAAATGGTTGCCTTCTTTCACTTCAGTGGGCACAATACAAAACATCCATTGAGCTTTTCCTTTATTGCAGCTGCCAATGCCCAGCCGACTTTTAACAAACCAACCAAGCGGAATAACAATGCAGCTGCAACATTTTATGGTATTTCTGTTAGTTCTCTTTTGAGACTGAAGGTGTTAATTAGGAATCAAAGAATACAACCCTGCCAGCTTTCTTTCACAAACTATACACTGGCCACTGCAGTTTTCAGAAGAAAAATAAATCTAATAAAGGGACAAAAATGTTGTTTGTCACACCAGTAACGTGTATTTAAGACCCTTTGATCACAAGCTTTTTATGTAGTCTTGTCAGACAGGCTGAAAATATTTTTCCCTCTCTTTTCTCCTTTCCTTAGGCTTTTCTGAATGCTGATTCCAGGGTTGTCTGGAAAGGTGAAAAACCCGATAGTAACTTTAATGCTTTACAGGTTAAAATGGCTTTGCTGAGCAAGCTAGCTTTAAATAAAATGAAATCATAACTGTTCACTTTTCGGATTCAGGTGTAAGTTGTTTTGAAATACAAATGATCTGTTCCTGTTAGGGAGTTTACTAATTCTGTGTATCATTTAATATTTCAAGCATTTAAATAAATGCAGGTGTTTTAATATTAATACATCGACTGTTTTGTGGAATCTCATTTGAAACCATCAAAAACGACAGTTTACAAGATGTTGTAAAATATTTATTACATACGCATTTTCACATGTGTACCATACAACATATATTCAATATTTTATTTACACTTAGCAACCATAATCGTATTAGAGTATCGTATATTCAAAGGCAGCAGTGTGAAGTCATTACCTTTAATCTTTAGTCAAAGTTAAAACCTTAAAATAGGTTTATAAAGTTAGCACAACTGAGAATTAATCAAGCTTACTAGCTTACCCAGCAAGAGCTTTCACTGTTAAATACACAAATCATGCCAAAATCCATTAATCCTGCCAGGGAATGGCAGAAAGAAGCTCTGGTTGTTGACTTAATGATAATGAATTGAATAGGCTCTTCAGGCTACCTGCAGAGTTTTCGAAACTGTAAAACAAATAAAGTCAATTTTAAGAAAGACTTTTTACAGAAGTATATATAAAAGTTTTGCTTGCCTTAAACACTATGTAGGAGAAACAAGGTTTTAAAATACAATTCTATTTATCTTGTTATATGTTTAATATAATTCCTTATAGTGTTATATACGCAGAATGTAATTGTAAAACATATTTGGGGATTTGCTATTTGGTAATCACAAAAGACAGAACTGGCCTAAAAATGTTAAAATACGAATCTTAGCAACGACAAAAAGTTCTGATTAACATTGTCACGTTGTACGTCTCATGTAAAGTGCAGACGGTGGCTACCGTAACAGACGCACAACGGGTTGATTCATAGTTATAAAGGTACATTTTCTCTAGTGCCCCAAGTGTACCATTTCTTACATTCCGGAATTTTAGAGAAATGAAAGAGAATTGGAGAACGCTTTAAGGTTTTTAGAAACACAAAGATGTTTACCTTTTGGATTTTTTTTTGTGAAGTGAGATGATAACCTACTAATTGTGACTGTCATATTTTTATCTGTTTTACTGGTTGAGCATTGGTTGGGGATTCAGAATTTGTCTCAATTTTCAAAGCAAGCAAGGGCAGCTGGGAGGCAGAAGAGAATATTCTCTTTCTGCATGCGGAATAATGTAAAACCAGCAAATATATTTGGCTGCTGCAATCACTTCTGACAACGTTTTTTTCCTGTTATTGCACCATAATAGAGCCACAGTGTCTAAAGGAATGAAATTATTCTCGTAGAAAGATGTCTAGTACATACACACAAGCTATATTGCTCTCCATAGCGTAACAATAATTATTAGAGTCTTCTTGCTAATAATTTGCTGAAGTGCTGCTCTGGATGATGTATTTCACAGTTATTTCAGAACAAGGTGGCATTTTCAACTGTAAGCTCATACCTGATGAGTCTTCTTTCACTCTGTTAAGCATGGTCTCGTGTGGTCTATGCGCTAAGCATATACATATATATATATATATATACACCTTGGATGAAGTTTGCCATTAAGCAGACAAAATGTTTTACCTGTGGGTACTTCGATATGGATTGGAGGGGATAATTTTTTCCAATTTTGAAAAAGTTTTTTACCCAGTCATTATTTTAAAATTATTTGGTGTACAAACTTCATATTTATTTGACTCACAAATTCAAGAACTGCTCTGTGTGCTTGTTTTTACAGAGCCGTGTCTGGGTGGAAATTTTTCTCTCAGTTGACTACTGAATTGAACAAGTGTAAATGAACTTAAGTTCTCTGAGGATGTTTGCTTGCTCAGTTTTGCTGAATGCTAGACTCATCTGGAATGGTCAGAAGAATTTGTATTGTGCCTATTTTAAGCACCTCCAATGGAATTTTTACAAAATGCTATGTTTATCAACTATACCAAATTAATCAAGGCAAAAGACTGTTGCTAACGAGCACATGACCACAACTAAATAAAAGATAAGAAAATCCCCTCCTTATGGTTTTCTGTATGCTCAGTTTTGCATTGGGAACTGCAATGGTACAAGAGTACTTGAAAAGTTTTCCACTGCCCTTCAGTTGCTCACTGAACTCCCAATGAGTTGTCCCTGTCCCTTCAGCCGTGCTGGTTTGGCCATTTCTGTGGCTACATTCTAAAACAGATCAGTGAAATGCTATACGTATTTTTCAAAAACCAGAAATGTGTTTCTTTTTAAACTGGATTATTTCACAGATCTGCTTAGAAGCACAGCCCAACAAACAGCTGAGTCAGCACAGCCAAGAGAGATGAAGCCTGGAGCAGGAGGGTGGGAACAACTGGCTTCAAGGGTGGGAAAACCAACACGAACATCTTAAACTGTCTCTGTTGGAAAGGGACTCTTAACATGCAAGCACATTTTTTCTGAGTTTCCCATTCCAAATCCAATCTTCCAGAAAATTCTGAGCACTATCTTCTTCCAATTCTGTGAATTCAGAAACTTAACTAGCAAAGACAAGCAGCTCCTACTCAAGGAATTCAGTTGCAGAAAGCAAGTTCTCTTCCCAGTGCTCTGCCCTGCTAAGTGAAATCAGCAATTGTGCTTGAGCCAGGAGCGTCACGAGTCAGCACACATGCTGGCACCTTGGAAGTTCACTTTTGGTGGTCTGCACCTCCTAAGTTGTTTTTCCTCATAGATCTAGCAAGTACTAAATCTGTTACCTTCCATAGTTTGGAGAAAAAGGTCATTTTGGTTTCTTACACTTTTGTACCAAGAGATTCTGTGCTGACGGAGCCAGAAGAGAAAGTGTAGAGATAAAACACATCGGAAAATAAAGCACATAAATCAAGCTCTTTCTGCCCTCTTGCTCATCTTTTTCACTAAACCATCAGTGTTAGAGGATTTCATGATTTACCCTGAAGTGCAATCTTTGGACTGAACCCAACCTGCCCACTACATCCTCATTCTGTTGTTCTTTTAGGTACAGTAATTATAGCAAAAACCAAAATTCGGTCTCAAAGTTGGCTTCTGCAATGGCACTGATTATGCATTACTCTGTATTTTTTTATTTTGGTAAGCAAAGAATTGGGAAAAAATTTAAAAATTTTGTGTTCACTGAATAGTCACTTTACTTTGAGAACTGTTATTTACAGGAATTTTTACAAACTTACCATATGAGGTTACAAAACAAAAAGATTAAGACTATTTTGTTTAGAGAGAAGACGAATACAATGGTTAGAATATACATATATTTCCTCTTCAAAATGAGAAACAATCCTCTTCATAATGAAGAGATTCCTGTAATAATAAAGCTATCAGTATTTAATACTTTAGAAAGCACTCTATTTGTATCTGTAAAAACTGTTGTTTTGAGGCAGTTGAAGTTAGTATTTTGACAGCATTTAGAAAGGGTCAGTGTGCTCTCAGGAATAAGAATATTCACAAGTACATCAAATACCATGGAACACAGGGATTTGTTTTCACTTTAAGGTATCAGTTAAATATCCTGCAAAGCAGCTAGGCATGGCTGCAGTTAGAATGAGATATAGATTTGATCACCTTGGTCTGACTCACTTTGCAATCTCTTATTTTGCCCTTCAGCGTACAGGTTGCCCAATAATTCAACTCTGATGTTCCTCATTTTAATTGCTTTGTAATTTGTAGATTCTTCAATAATTTTATCAGAGCTTACACAGTTCACTGTGATAACAAGACCACTCAATTTTCGGATTTATTTGACAATAACCACTCTCACAAAGAGGACGGCCCTGGGAACATGACAGAAATCCGGTTGGTGATCTGAGGACCAAATTTAGACAGCTGTCTTATTCTCTACTGCCTGTACGCCTGCAGTCATACTCTTGTTGTTCATCAATGTAGTTGTATAAGTTTGCAGATTTTCAAAGTGACTGCCAGGCACATGTAAATGATATAGCATATAAAAATTAATGTAAAAATAAACATTCTAAGGCTCAAATATTTGCCAGAACCTCTTTCTCAGCTTGTATACAGGCACACACAATATCTGTATGTGTTCTACTGACTGCAACTTAGAAAGGAAATAATCTTCTCCACTTTATCAATTAACGTCTTAAGAAGTGAGAGGTGTAATTCAGACTCAATAGTTAGAAAAATCATATGAAAAACCTTTTCCTAGATCTGGAACAGTAAGCTGAGAAGCTTGAAAAATCTTTGTTTTCCGGTGTAAGGCATCTCTTTCCTACTTTAATAGCTTAAAGATGGTAAGGATAGAGGTCTTAAAAGCTGTATAGGCACTTAGAGATGCAGATAGCAAACACAGACATAGTAGGAAGGGACCAGGCACTGAGCAGATGATATGGAGGTAACAGTCCCCACAGTTGGATTGCATGATGTTACACCAGTCACACCATGATCTGTCTTTCCTTCCAAACATGACTAGGTCTGCAGCTGTACCCAAAAGAATGTGACTAACTGCCGAACTCCCATGAATATAGGATACCTTGGTATTCAAGGAAAAAAATAATGTACAACAGAACTTCAAAAGTATTTCCACTTTGACAGAATGAAAGATTCAGATACTGAAAAAAGAATACATTGATTTCTGTATCTTAATAAATTTTACACTTTCAGGGTAAGACTTAATGAGTGTATGGAGGTTCTGCACTATACAGAAGCACTGCAGCTGAAATCATTAGCCTGAAGATGCACACATTCGCGTTAGCCTGCATTTGCTTATGTCTCCAGAAAGCATAATATGTATAATAAATCCAATCATTTTACCAGACACTTTTACCTAGAACTAGCAAAGCTTGTAGTTATATTGTCAGGTCTTCTAAACATGAACGTTTAAGAACACAGACATAAAAAAAATTGCACGTCTATTCCGTATCGTATGTTTGAAGACATTACTCCATGGTCTAACATGTACTTTCATTTGTCTAGTTTGAATTTTCATCCACCAATATTGTATCTTATGTTACTATGTTAATACTCAATATATTAAGTTAATGCAATCTGTGCTCAGATTGCTTTACAATTATTTTAAAATAGGTTTGTGAGCTCATGCCAGCAGTAAACATAACAATCATCTTGCCTATCCGAACATTTAATTATGTATTTTTACTAATCTGTCAATCAGAGACAACCCTGTCAACAAGATTATTATGAATATGAAAGAAATAAAAAATATTTGTAGGAAATAAAGCTCTTGATTTTACATGAGCTGCACTATCTATTCTGATGGATGATGACATAAAAGGAAAGACAGACACCTGAATGTTTTTTGGGTTTCCTTCACTGCATTTAAACCCCTGCGCGCTCTGTGCGCAGTTATTTTCTTTATGCTTGCCCTGACACATGACTAAATGTTCAAAAACTGTCTTTTTAAACTAGAAGTGAAAAACACGCATAGATTACACCATTAAAATACTTACTCAAGAATGATATGGTCTGAAGCAGCACTGCAGAATTGTCTTAGTATGCAACTTCAAAGCTGCTTTCCCATACTGTAACTACTGAGAAATTCCACCTCATATTTCATCTCCATCAAAGATGGTGCCATGGTGCATAAAGAAAAATTTCAAGCTCCCTTTGTTCTGTGCATCCTTCTCACCTGGTGCAGCGCTGGGCTTTTTCTTTCAGGTCAGCTTACATAGTCTTGAACCATGTGTTCCCAAAGTGCACCCAAGGTCACCGCAGTAGCAACAGGCCTGCTCTAACTGCACCCAAGTGGACTGACTCAGGCGTTTGCCTGTCACGCTGTTTGAAGACCTCAGTTTGCCTAACAAGCCAGGAGCTGCTCCATGAGTTAAACAGCATTCAAATGTACTACCTGCTTTGCCAGCTCTTTAGATACGTCTTCCAAAGAGTCACATTGGCTAGTACTGGTCCAAGGCACGTCATTGTGAATGGACTCGATAGCGCACAGGAAGACTCAAATTAATGTCTAAACCTACTAATAAACGTTAGATTACCAAATGTTTTGATTGCAGGAATTGTTTCTGGTAAACCACCATTTAACAGATGGAGAACAAACAGAAGGCTTATTTCATGTCTGATTTTGTTTCATGCCGTTACAGCTAGACCTGTATTTCATTTATCTTTAATGCTGGTAGTGATGTTATTGACTGAAAGAATAGAGACATAATGCTTTGCTGCTAAAGTGTATTTTTTTATGCTTTATGTCTTTCTGTTGTTATTCACCTGTGGCTAGGACATCCTTTACCAAATTCATATTGTTACACGATGATACACAAAGTGCTTATTTTCATCTGGCCTAATCTTGATCAGTACATGTTTATTGAACAACCACCTTAATGCTGCCTTATAAAAGCTGTGAACACTTTAATGGAAGCTCTCCATGCTGAGATAATCAAAACCACTAATCAATGTAATTTACAATTAATTACTGTCATTGTGTACTTAGGTAATAATTCATTCATCAAATATGAAAAACAAATCTGTTTGTGTACTCAACATATGATATTTGGATAAACAGTGAGTAATTTCCCTTAGATGAGACTCACCACAACCCAAAAGAACTCTCTACAATAGAACTAGCTGTGACACACCAGGAGCTCAATCCGCATCATCAGAAGGAGCTTCAGTTCTAGCTTCATTGGGAACCAAATTGGCCAATAATTAGTTCTCACAAACCCTTATCAGAGGAGATTAAACCAGCAGCATGTTGAGAGCACGCAGCATTTCGCTATATACTTCCCACACAGTGATACAACACTGTAAATAATACCATCCAGCGAATCTGGATATTACAAATTCCTTGTGAAATCTGATGCTCTTACAGCACTGCTCTACGGTCAGACAGGCAGGAACATAGAGCTACATGACTGCAAGATGCTGTATCCGTGATTGATGGCAAATGTAGAAAACAGACCACATCTGGCTTCAGGTTTACGGGATTCTTCACAGATTGACCGGAGACAGCCACTGAAGGCAGAACAGCTGAGGCACCAATATGTACAGAAATGTGATGTTGATAACTCTATTTGGTGTGATGGTTCTTTCTGTCTATGATAAACGGAATGAATGTATCACAGTGCTGTGTAAAGCATCCTCCAAAAAAAAAAAAAATCTGTTGCTCTTTTCTACTGAATGCTATCAACAACGACAACAAAAAGACTGAAAAACAAAAGAAAATCCCTGCTTCCTCAAACTGCTGGAAAGTCTGTACAGTTGACCACAACTCCCTGACGCAACACAGCACAACTCTCCTGCCAGAGTCTTCTTCCTGACACAAACAAGGCAATAATGATCACTTGGCTGTATGCTTAAAATCTTTTTATTCTAAAAAAAAAAAAAAAATTGACTTTTATTTATTTGAGAAAGACAGACACCATGCACAGTAATGACGGATGAGAAGATTTTCTGTTAAGACTTGGCACATTAAAACCGAAGTGAATGCATCATTTTAATTGTATTAATTAATGCTTTTCCAAAATCTTCAAATTTTTCAAATTCAAATTTATTTTAGCAGTAACTATTCCACAGAATTTAGTTCCATTAGTATAAGCAGATCAAAACCTACCTGAAATCAGTCTTGGCATAAGTCTACTAAATTACACACATGGAATGACATGCAGAGATGAATCTGACATTGGATCTTTTTTCTCCGTTCCCTATAATGATTTATTTTAAGTATTCCATGCAAATAATCTAAGAAATACTTCTGTTACAACATTCTTCCATATAAATCTGTTCCTACACAATGGCTTTTTCTATTCTAGATGAAAGTTTTTTGCCTTATCAGTATTCAGTGACCATTTGTTTTATTCAAAAAACTCACACTTCAAGATTTCAAGAATGTGTTCAGCTATGTTCTGTAGTGTCTCTGGCCTTCAGGCAGATAGGACGTTCCAAGATGCTTGTCCAGCCCTTTCTTTTCACATCTTCTGTCTTGGTCAGAAAGAAGTAAAGTTCTGGCACTTGGCAGTTCACACTACTCTACATATGTACAGGCAACAGGTAAGAGGCAATGTGAAGCCTCCATATGTTGAAGAACTTACAGCCTTCCCAAATGCTATTCTCAGATCATAAGCTTTCACATTGTCCCTTTAATAATAATACCACACGAACCCCTTATTCTGCTACCAATTACTCTTTCACAGTGCCCCACACTCAATTTTTAAGAACAACCAGCAGCAGTGCTGCAAACCCATACTCTTCACCCCACCACAACTCTATACTCAGGTGTTACCTCCACTAGGGCCAGTTAGTCACAAACATAACAACTATGCCAAGGTAACTGTACCCTACAATGTCTTACTGCAGACACATGGCACAAATGTAAACTTTGATTTGCATTACTGCCACTTCTCCTGAGTTTTAAAATTGGTTGAGCTGCCTGATGAGAGACACATTTCACTACTCTGTAGCACTGACACAGATGGATTCCCAAGCTATCTGGCCATCTCTTTCTTCACAATGCACTTTTTGCTTCTCTGTTAATCTTCCCGTAATTGTGTGTGCCTGTTGCAGGTTAAAGTCAATATAGTGAGGGTTTATGCACGGACACTGTAGGACTGGTATTTACTCCCCGAGACCCTTGTCAGGTCACAAGGTTGAACATGCACTTCTTTTGGCCCTCTTCCAAATCCTTGTCTTTGCACAACTTCAGCACGAGTGCAGGCAATACCTCCATATTGCACCAAGCACACGCAGCCTGTGTTTTCTTGTCAGTAGGTCAAATATTGCTTTCAGATGCCTGCATAGACTTCACTTGTTCCAATAAGAATCTTGTATATCACAGACTTCAACCCACATAGACAGTTATGAGCAAAACTGAAAGGCAGACATACATTCTTATGAAGAGAAGAAAATCCTTTGGGATTTCACCTTATTTTACCACGTCATATTTGTAATTAGCTCCTCATCAAGTGGTTTTAATCTACAGGTCTCCAGCATTCATCAGCCACTACCAAATCAGTCCAACTCAGACGTAGGTAGTTGCCCCAGCTGTCACATATACAGAGTAAGACTATAGAAAAGTTGCGTGATTTGCTTAAATTTGTAAACGACCTTATTACTGTATCCAAGAGAAGAACTCAAATATCTCATTACCTGGGATCCCTGCTGTAGCTCTCTGATCATACTCTCTATTCTCAGAAGCAGTTCCGGCCCTTTCCTCATGATTCCAAAATGGCAATCTCTGTGAACCAGGGTGTTTGAGAAACTATGGTTACTACACCTTCCTAAGGATGAATCTCATTTCTGGACATTGGACAATTTGGTCTGCTCCCACCACAAACATAACTGCAACCTCATCATATGCGAGACCAACAAGGGAAAGATTTAATTTCTGAGCCAGCCTCCGCGCCAAACTGATCAAGGACGAAAGACCCAAAGGCAAGTTACTCATCAAGGTGGTTCAGAACAAGTAACTTTCAGTGATGGGCAAGAGAGAACATTTCCTTATCTATCCTACTTGCTTCCTTCGCCAGCTATGACCTACTTCTCCCCAGGGTACACAGAGACTCATTTACAAACCCCGTGAATGCCAAATTAGTGCAGTTACACTTCACTTAATGCTGACATCATCTCACATCTGTTCTCTCATTCACTTACACTAGCATTTATATTATCACAGGATCCAGAAGATGTGGTATAACTGGCATCATAAGATGCCTACCGCTGCAGAAACAAGGTCGAGGAAAGTTTTATTTCTGTGTTATACCAGTGTTGCACCTATTCCATCTTCAAGCAAAGCAGACTGAAGTGTTTGGTAAAGGAACTAACAGTAAAAAACTATAGAAAATAGAGAAGTAGTAGTACTAAACACTAGCTTTACTTTTCTACCTCCTACCTCCCCTTCATAAATACTAGCATCAAATTACTGTACACTTTTCATGGAGAAAGTTGTATGACACAAGCACAAAAAACCCCCTAAGAAGTAAAGGGTTAAGCTTAGACACAATCATTATACAAATTAAGTCCCAATCCAGCAAATACTTCTGCATTACTTAAGTACTTCATGCTTAAATTTTGTAACATTAGTAAGCATGGTTACTCAATAAAAAAAAGCATTTATTCAAGCATCTGCAAAACAGGGAAGAGATTTTGTGTGGTGGGAGCTATAGTTGTTTGCACTGCTTTAAGCCTATAAGTACTTGTTTTAATTTGCCCAAAGCCTATCTACATACACACATACTCCACACACTCAATATCATATCTCCTGTACAAAGAAGACTATACTTTTATACTATAATACAAAAAATTCTTGCAATTTTTAATCAAAAATGCATCCTTAAAATTACTTAATTGCAATTACATAACTTAATACTGTTGAAGGACAGTGCATTCCAGATTAAACTAAATATTCATTCTAGGTAAGATTTTGAAAAATTTTGAAGGAAAGGCTTTTAAACTATTTATGATATATACACAATGCTTTAGGCTGTGTAATGAGACAGTGCAGCAGTACATCTTAGCAAAATTATTCCACACAAATGAGTTGATATTTTGGGAAGGGGATAATTGTTTTAGAATTATTCAAGGCCTTGATCCAACAAACATTTGCACCTGTGATTTCAGTAGAACGATTCCTGACACTAAAGTTAATTATCTGGACAGTATTTGCAGGACTGGAGCCAAATCACACAATTGGGCCCAAACCAAGAGCTATTTGTTACCAATAAAATCTTAATTTCAGAGTGGCTGATTATTATAATTATCACTGTTGGATAACACTACACTTCAGAATAATTATTTTTTGCAGCAGTGTCTAGCGATGAAAATACAACTTGTCTTTTCCGGGATGGACATTAGCACTGTGGCTACCTCCCTCAGTGGGATTCCCCAAAGGCTCATAGCTAAAACTGAGTAAAACATAGTAAAATAATAAAACTGGGAAGTGATACAAAATACACTGTCTTAGCAAAGGCTGTACCAAGCTGGGGACATACTGTGCCAGGTCCTGGGGATCTGCACTGCTATTCCGTTTCATTGCTGCTTGGAGTTCCGGGTATTGCTGGCACCTAGTATAATACTAGCTGGCTTGTGCTGTCTCAGCTTGAGTGATCACATCTCTCTGAGCAGCACCTTACGGGGGTCCCTTTAATCTAAACACCAAAGACATTCCAGGATGGTATTTCTACATGGGTGCTGCTGCTTTAATACTCATTTCAAGGTCTCCAATTCAAAAATTCCAAGCTGTTATCGATAGGCTTTTAGGAAAAAAGCATGCTTCTTACAACTAAAAACAGAGTAACATGAGTTACTGTCACGTACAGTTGAAGCTGTTCATTGTCTTACTTACTTACTTACTTCTGTGCATTTTTCATTTAAACCTTGATTCCAAGAGAGAGAGAGAAGAGGGTAGCTCTCCTTCAACAAGTAACAGCAGTAACATTGTTTCAGGTCATATCCCTCCCCAGCCACATTTATTGCTTTTATAATTCTCCAGGCATTAAATTTCTCATATCTGATCAGCAAAATTGCACAGAAGTTTCTCAGGTCTTCTCGGCAAACAGTATGGAGCATGTAGCACAAAGATTTGCCACATGAATTGCTAAATCTCTGAGGGGTAAGCATGCTTTGATCACGTCTCATTCTTTTTAAAGACATTATGGTATTTTCTTCTAACTGAAGTCTAAAGCTGTTTTGGTATGTCAAAAACACCGCATCATGTTCTGCCCTCAGTCAGTTTACTTGAAGCCAAAGGAACCACACCTTATTGACCATGATTTTTACTGGGAAAAGAATCAGATCTGCTGGACAGTTCAAGGAAGTAAGTAGGGAAAATACCATAAATTGTGTTAATCAAGACCATTTAAATAACCAATAGAGAATTAAGAAAGCAGTGCATGCAGATTTAATATTTTCTTGGCCCACAAAACAGAATGAAAGAAAGCGATCTGGACTCCTGCAAAACCGGTAGCAATTTTAAGCATGTGAAAGACAAATGACATCGGAGAAAAGACTGGATTAACAAGGCGGCGCTTGAGGAAATTCTAATCTCTGCTGGCATGCTGACTGGGAAGGTCAGCCCAGTGCACGCGTTCTCAGCTGGAGTCAGGCTCCCTCTGCCCGGCCAATTGTCCTATGCACTTCAGATACCAAACCAAACTGAAGGTGCCTTCACCCTGCCAGCTTCGTATATTCTACCAGCTTAAAGACAACTTCCCTTTCTCTGTCAATTTATGCAGCATTTCCACAGAGCAAACCCTACAAAGGAGAGCGGTAGTGTGTGAGCGCCTTCCCCTGCGCCCCTCCTTCTGAGCAGCACAAGGCTCTTTAGGAAGAAGCAGTGTAAAGAGTTATCTTCAGCACTGTATTCTCAAGTGAGAAGAGTGACATTCTCTTCTTAAACACATTTTTAATCCAAATTTTTCCAGAGAAACTAACTTTGAGTTGACACCTTATGTTTTGAAATTTAAAGCAAATCCCTTGAAAACGGGCAAATGTGAACTTTAAATAGTTTGTTACTTCAATTTTTATGTACCTGTAACTTATCTGTGTATCCATTTTACCTTTGCATACCTCCTATTGCCATGAATAGAGAGGAAATGCCCTGTTTTCTTTTCAAAAGGGGGATTTAACACTAAATTAAAAATCCAGAACCTGGATTCACCTTCATCCTCAACTGGGACGACTCAGATTATTAACTGAAACCACATGGCAATCATCTAATTTATTTCGACTACAAAGGCACAATAATGGTTTAAAAAGTTTGTAGCTATGTAAAGAAGTACTTTCTAAGAAAAAGCAGGCATTTTACTAACCATCTAACACCTAAATCTTGGCAAAGGACCTGGAAGTTGTAAGAGACTTTATAAAGCTTACTTCTTCATAAGAAGATACCTTGGTGTTTGATCTCTGAAAAGCTGCGGTCATTCCCAAGATACCTTAGATGAAGATGCAGGCAGGACTTGAGTTTGAACTGTGAGATCAGAACGACTAAAACAGTGCAAATTTACCCCAAAGGGTTGGTCTTAATATTTTTGGGTATTCCTGAGACAGAAACAACTCTCTTTTCTAATTTCAGAAGTGTAGTTAATTTCTGGGAACGCACGTTTTAACCTTCAAAAAGTAAATATTTTTTTTCCTCTCAAATTCTTTGTAATTTTTTTTTTCTGTTTAATAGTCTTAAACACTTTCAGATACCCTACAGAGTTTTGACTGTGCTCTACAGGAATATTTATCATCAAATACAATATTACAGCAATGAATGAAGCAAAAGGCCAAAATTTATTTGAAGACTAATGTCTTGGGAACCTTATGCACTGATTTCTCCTTCATAGGTTTTACTGTAACACTATCAATGTTATAATGATTTTGAAAAATATTTTTTCTTAATCAATTATTTCTATGAAGAATTAAAAATTATATGAACCAGATTTTCCCAAATGTTACTATGCACATTTACAACGTACTCAAAATTTAACTTTTTTTAATGCCAATAACACGTATCTCAAAATAACTCATTAAGTAAACTATAATATAAAAGGTAACATGTCATATGCTGCAATATTTATACATGTATGCATGAAAATCCATGTCAACCTAAGATGGTAACATTATGAAAATATTCCACTTAAAATTTACCACTGTTTATCACTGAGAGCTTTTGATCACAAAGAACACAGCATCTGAACTGTTAGACAGCCATGGTATTTATAATAAA
Organism: Steatornis caripensis; assembly: GCA_013398225.1. Lineage (NCBI taxonomy): Eukaryota > Metazoa > Chordata > Aves > Caprimulgiformes > Steatornithidae > Steatornis > Steatornis caripensis. Next base: position 963,255 of record VZSC01002529.1, read on the forward strand.
TTTACTTTTCTATACTATCCAGGCACATAACAGAGACCTTCAAAATCTTTAAGAGCTATCTTCTATATTGTCATCACATGAGATATGAAAAGAGATTTTTCTTTTAATAGTCGTCATACTAAATATTCTTGAACAGGAGTTGCCAGATTTTACGCTATTTTTAATGAGTAATTATTTAGAAGTAGGGTGAGCCTGTCGTTAAAGAACAGAGTTAGGATAAGGCATTCTGGCTTTAATTACTGGCTTTGTCATAAACTTTACCCCTAGCTTTGAGCAAGCCCTTCTTTGCCGCAGTTTTCCACATCACAGTAAATGGTAACAATATTTCACCAACTCACAGGCTTGGTTTGAGAAATAATGAGAGTCCCATGTGCAAGAGACCTGTAGATCCTGGCTTCTTCTTTTCACTGTGTACTGATAGGAAAATGACATGTTCTTAATTTGAAACAGAGACTCGGTGCTGCCCTTCATCAGCACATGGAATTCACATTTATGTCAACAGGAATTGCATTAAATACATCGAGTACATGACTTAGCCTAAAAGTAGATGAAGAAAAAGGAATGGAAAGAAACTCCTGGATTCTCCTTGTCTGCTCTTAAAAAGTCTAACAGTTCATGGCAGCAGACACATAATCATAAATAAAAAGATTTTTGACGGGACCCAAGAATTGCTGCCTGGGAATATAAATGAGAATGGAGAAACGTGTAGCAGGTCCATCTGTAGACTACATTCAGCTCTGCTGCTAGAGTGCCATCATAAAAAACATGCAAAATTCAGTCACCATAATATATTATGCTCTGTACACGTTTGTCTCAACATAAAGCAAACCCTAATGGCCTCAGCATTTCAACTTCTCTCACAATTTCCAGTGCACACCAAGAAAACACTCACCGCCTTTTTTTTTTTTTGGATGCAAGTGTCAGATAAGATAAAAATAACAGAAATATAGGAAAAACTGTAAAAGCCCAAACTTTACACAAGGTAGTACCACAGACCATTTTTGGACAGGTACGCCTACTGTGCAAGAACAGAATCGACTACAGAAGGTGGGGGGTTTATTGCTGGAAAGAGAGCTAATGTGAGTACACAGTTTTAATCTCCTGCTTTGACCAGAAGTAAAAATTGTCACAGCGTAAACAGACATTTCTGGGGCTTGGGGGGAAAAAACCCCAACCAGCCAACCAAAATCAAGGAGCATCTGGTCAGCCACTACCAAGCTCGAGAAGGGAAACATCTCTATAACAAGCAGGCATGTTTTAAAATTTGCCATTGCTTAGCCATCTACAGAAAATGAGACTTGACTGTTCTTTACGGAAGGCAGGCAGGAGCTACAACTCTGCATAATTAGGCAGTAATTAATCAGTCCAAGGATAACAGCCTGGTAAATTTGGAAAAGGGTAAGTGTAGCTGCCTGTGTGTATGAACCAGTCTTTTACACTGCTATACTGCATGTCTGCAGCCTTGCTCGTGTAAAAATCTGCCTGTCCCACAGTGTTTTGTTTTGGTTTTTTTTTACTTCAAGGTGTACGCTACTGAACAGCACAGAATTCTTGACCGGAGAAAGACATTCCCCTGCTGAAGGACAAGAGGATTTAAAAACAGACGCGTGGACCAGATCACAGTTCTACCAAGAAGCAGGTTACTGGAGGTATGTATCTTTTCAACAGCAGAAGAACCCAGAGGTGGCATTTTGACATCATCATGCCTATTTGTGTTCTCTTTTCCTTCATAAAATAGTCAAACAGTGTGTTCTCTAAAGTTTTGCCAGTTTTAGGATTCCTCCAGGCAGCCATGGATTTAGGGCACCTGACTCTTGACACAGGATACGCACAGCTTAAATGTGCCTTTATACCTTCATTATCTCTCTTTCTGCTTATGACCTTCCATAGCACCAGAAAACATCGTGTCTTGTGCACACCCAAAATCCTGACGTGCTGCTTTTGAAACCAGTGGCACACTTCGTATGTGTCTTAAAGATCATATCTTTATCACGTATAGCCAAAGTTCTGCTCTACTGTAAATGGTCGGTCAGTAACAGACTCCTGCCTCTTAATCTTACTGATGTTGGAATGATATCTTGATGTTGAAATGGTTATGATAAAATAAGCTAAAATTGATCTTATTAAGACAAATTTCAGAACAGTATTTACATGCATAGTATTTAGAAAAGTCTTTCAGCTGCACATCCTCTTTCTAAATTGATGCTATTTTCAATAAATTAAGCTTTCTCCTAACATACACTTTTTTTCTTGGTTGCGCTCCACTTCTGCCTTGCTGATGTTGTCATGTTTGTACTTCTCTTAGAAAGGCCATTTCTAGTTTAGTTTAATTTACGTTCTCAGATGCACCACGTTTACGTCCTCTGAAGTACGGCATTAACAGAGAAGTGAGTTCAGATTCATCACTTTAGAACCCGAGACACGACACTGTGAAAGCATCTTTACAGCAACCACCGTAGTAAGGTCAACAGCACGTCAAAACATACAGACGGACAAACACAATCGGAAACAGACATACTGCAGGCTGGATATGGAGGGTAAGTATTAAATTAACAAGCTACTGGACACGCAACCACAAAGAACTGTGTGAAATCAGCAAGGAGGGCACTAGAACACCACTTTCATTGCGCCAACACTTTCAACACACAAAACCGGGAGAGGCTGAACGATGACCCTTCTGCCAAAAAGAAGGAAACAAAGAAAAAGTTTCCGCCCGGTTTTGGGTGTTTTGTTTTGTTTTTTTCTTCACACACAGTTTCTCCCTTCTCGCCGCCCCTGCCCGTCGAGATGCTGAGCAGTTTCCGAGCCCCGCAGGGCTCCCCGGCGGGGATGATGCCCTGGCCGGCGGGGCCGCCCCGCCGAAGGCGGTTCTGCGGGGCAGAGGAAGGGCCCCGGCGGGGTCGGGTGCGCCCGCCCGGGCCCGGCTCCCGGCTCCCCGCCACCTGCCCGCCTCCCGGGGAGCCCGCTTTATTTGCTGCCTCTCCTCAGACCCGAGGGGAGCCCTGTTAAAGATTAAATCAGCGGCGACGGCAGTTCAAAGCCCTGTCCGGTGAAGCAAAGGCGAAGATAACGTCCCCCGCAGATCTTAATCGAGTTTCTGCTGTCGCAACCGCTTTTAATGACCCTCTAAACGGCACATCACACAGCGATCCTCCGGGCGCCGGACCGGGCACCGAGATAGCGAGACACCCATAAACGCTTTACGACCCGCCCGCTGATTAAAAAGCGATTAGGAGCTTATTGGAAGCCGGGCGTTTCCTCCAGGCAGCGGCGCGGCAGCGCACGGAGCCCGCGCGCCTCCT